>JAIWVJ010000029.1:0-160118 GCA_024322285.1 Musa beccarii
TGACGCTTTTAACTCGCTAACGCGCAACGTTAGTAGTTGCTTGTTCATTAGTAGTTGTTTGTCTAGTAGTTACTTGTCCGCTAACGCACCACATTAGTAGTGGCTTGTTCATTAGCCAAACTACCCTACGCGCCACGAGAACTCCTACGCGACACAAGTGTCTTGTCGGCTTGTCGGCTTGTTCCCGACTGACGCGTAACAAGAACACACTGACGCGTTACATTAGTTTCCGGACTGCCGCGACACGTTAGTAGTGTCTTGTCTGTCTAGTAGTTACTTGTCTGCTTGTCGGCTTGTCGACTTGTCTAGTAGTGTCTTGCTGGGTTAAGGGCAGTTGCTAGGGGTAAGATCCGAAAGAGAACCTGTGTCCCTCGCCTCGCTTCAAAGCCTGATTCCTCTTCAACACCCGAAACAATACAAACTCATTGAACAGAGGGTTTTCTAACTTCATGAGGCTAAGTTGCTTGGCGGGTAGAGTTTAGGGAAGAAGAAATTCCTTCTGATGCTAATGCAGTTCTTGTTGTTGGTGACGAGATAGTTTATTGTGTTGGTGCGAGGGTGCTTGCAGTAGAGGCTGGCTGGTTCGGTGCTATAGTGGAATCCGTTATTGAAGAAGTTCTCTCCTATAATAAGATATAATAGAGAAAGCCCTGCATTTAGTAGGGGCCAAGCAAGGGCAGATATTAATTAGCTGGCTCTTTGTTTCTAGTTATTTGAATATTGGATCAATTCTTTCACCACCCACCTAGTAACTTATAATGTGATGCGGAGGAGCTGCGAGACTTGGAACCTGCATTCCTGTAGTGAATTCCAGAATTCTTTTATGGGTTTGGTCTGTCACTTACTAATTGCACCCTGTGAAACCCTTCTAAGACTGACTTTCCCGCCTGTCAGACTCGTAGTTGTCCCGGGTTGTTATTGATGATTCAGTTATCCTCATATAATGACATGCCTTCCGAGCAAAGAGATAGGTTCGGTAAGAATCAAGTAGTAATATAAAGATACAGAAAACCACTATTCACTAAAGAACTAAACTACCAAGTGGAGCTGTAGCCAAGCCTTATTATTTCACATCGATCCAAATCTTACTCACCAGAGGGCGAGCGTACAGTCGTACTCACCGGTAGCGCCAAGCCTTCCGTTCCTTAGATAGAGTTTCCCTCTCCCTGCCTTAAGCCGTCCTCTCCTATCTATTATTCTCTGCTGCTTTTTGACTTATATGTATCATATGGTATAGTTCATTTACATATATTTCCAATATGATCTAGCACCGGAGGCAATAGAATAAAACTAGTCATAATCATAATGAACTTGACAAGTAGTCAATCTTACTCACCGGATAGATAGTTGTGATCTGACTTCTGACTTTTACTCTAATAGTTGTCCCGGGCATTCTCTCACCTAATATGGTTTTATATGATTTATTTTATTGATATGTGTTTTTTATATGAGAAATCTGAATTCCATTCGAAAGTAAGGGTTGGCTAATGACAAGGTCCTTGGATACAAGCTCTAAGGCTAATAGGAAGAACCTCATCCCAAGGTTATTCTTTCCATGCGGTCGGTCCATTCTTATTGGTATTGGTTGGATTCCTGTGTTCCAGTAAAAGTATGAGAAGTATTAGTGGCAGGGTTGGTCTGTAGTAGTTGCTCGCCGAGTGGTGTTTAGAGCTATAGCCTTGCTAGCGGTAGTTCCATTCTGATAGGTATTGTGGTCCAAGTCTATAGGTGGAAATAGGGAATGAGTGTTCGAGTTGTAAGCCTGATCTAAAGCAGTAGAAGCCTAAAGTAAGTAAAGGCAAGCGAATAGGCATTTGTGAAAGGATCTGGTATTTGTTTAAAGAAAGCAAGGGCAGCGAAGATGCCCGAGAAAGTAAAACGAACGAATGAAAACCATTAATTACTAGGGAAGGAGCAACCAAAAAGGCTTTCAGCACCTGCGCGTACTGAGCTACAGAGAAAAGAGGACAGGTATCCCGAAACAGAAAAAGAAGAAACTGCTGGTACTTAGCTTATGATTGATAACCCGAAACAACATAGGAAGCCCATACCCCCCTGCAGGTAAGAAGCCAAAGAGAGAAAAGGAATCCCCTACGGGTACTGAGCTACAAAAAGAAAGAAGAGAAAGAACTTCAACCATAAATCCATGAACCCATAGAAGGACCTCCGCCGGGGGCTTAGCACCAAAGAGCTGGCTGCTAAGGAATCCCCTTCGGGGTACTAAGAAATCAATAGGAAAGAAAAAACGGATGAGTAAAGAAGATAGCAGCGACAACACTCTTAACCCGACACCAAAACGGTAACAGCTGCAACTCCGCTTTTCTATACCGAGTCCGACCGAAAACCAACACCCCGTATATTGACGACAGGATTAACGGGTGATTAGCGGATGTCAAAGGATGTATAGTTAACAGAGAAACAAAAAACAACACTCAGTGGAATCAGTTAATTCCTCCTCACTAGCATGATGCGCGGGTTGCTGCGCGGGTTGCTGCGAAGATGTGCATGGTGGACAGTGCGGTGTGTCTTGCTATTGCTGCTGGGTTCTGTTGCTAGGTGCTGTGTCTTTCTATTGTTGTTGTTCGTTTCGTGTGCATCTGTGTGCTTTTCTCTCCATTTCCTACCTCGGAAAGGACAGGCTCATACAGGTTAACTTCTTTCACCGAAGAATTGGGGCAAGAATCATAATCTAGTCTAGTTCAACTTCAATCTAGTGTTCACTATAGTTCCAGATTCAAGTGTTTGTTCGTGGCTTTACCTTTACGTGGTGCCAGTTCCAGCTCCAGGTGAGGAGTCCCAATCATAAAGAAAGGTAAGCAGTATATAAGTAATAAGTGGTAAGCTAAGCTGGACAGAAAGAAGTTGTTTAATCCAATATAAAAGAAGAAAAGGAGGTGCTGAAAGCCTTTTCGAATGAATGTCCACCGCTGTGTTTTAAACTAACTGAGGAAGCAAAATCAAAGGGAAGCCAAGTCGATATCACCAAGCCGGTATCAGAAAAGCAAATGGATTAGTCACAATCAGATCCTATATACAATGAATGTGGATTAGATGAATGAATACCTTATATGCGCAAGTGCAATTTCCATTCACGAGTTTAGGTCGTAGAATAAGATAGTATAGGTGGGTCGAGGAAGAATCCAATCTCAAGTAAGCTATTAGAGCAGATCCCGCAGTAAGCAGTGAGGAAGCAACCGAACCGCGCCTTATGCCTTTCATACGAGTTCTGTTCTCAAGTCATCCGTTAAATGGCATCAAAGCAAGACTCCAGATTGCTTCCCTGACTCTAAACAGCATAGCTTCCAGACTCCTCACTAGGATTAGACTCTAACTTCGATGCAGAGACCCTTAAGACGAAAGGTGCTTGGCTTAACCGAGACTAAAGGTAGGCGCGCTTAGAGCTTATCAATGGAATTCTTCACAAAAGTAGATGTTATTGGTTTGACGTCGTAGAGATAGGAGAGGAGTTGGCTTACATTCATCTCCGATAGAAAGAAGAAGAGTCGTCAGCAGATGCAAGTATAAGAAGCTGGAAAGTATCTCGGGCAAGAGAGCGGCGGTTCTCAAAGTATAGGTCCGGGTCGGGCAAGAGAATCCGTCTCGTCTCTTATTGTGATTACTAGCTTTTCTATATACGCTCGCTTACTTATACTGATTTCTGTTCCTCCTCGATAGGCATAAAATATGCTTCCTCGAACTCGACGTCAAGAGCATAGTTTCAGGTTCCCCTCGCACTGTTGATTCTCGAACATAAGTTTCTCCTTCTATTCTGTCTTCAATTGACGTAGTATTCTTGTCGCCAACACTTGAAACCGTACAAGTCTACTTTGAAACCACTCTTTTGGCTAGTTCCTATGATCTGACTTCTTCTTCCGATGATCCTTCTTCTTATGCTGACTCATTTGTTTCTAGCTTAGCAGAACGGAATTAATTGCCTTAACCGAGATCGTATATGAGCGTATACACCCTTATAAGATTTTTCCAACCTCGTGTTGAATTGCACTTCCGAACTCCTTACTGAACTCCTTACTTTCGGGTCGGGGCGCTAACGCTTACTTACCCTAATCCTAATGCTTATTACCGGGGCCGGGCCTAATCCTTACTTACCGGGCCGGGTATAACAACCAGACTAACTTTGTACAGTGCTTGTTACTTCTCTGCGTTAACTACGTTTGTAGGAACAAGCGAGTTCGCGTATAAGGTGAAACGGGAAATAGGATAGAAATAAGTATTTGCAATAAAGTCTATATTATTAAGAAAATGCATTAGCGAGCTGAACTGAACTCAACTAAAAAGTGCTTATTTCATATATATCTTATTGAGCACATGGTATAGAATCCTTGTACACTATAACAAGTGCCCTTTCACTTCCGAAAACGGGTTTCAAATGGTCATTGCAGCTTACTTTCTGCTTTCCAGGGTAATTCCACTTATTAAGACTGGTTGGTAAACTTTCCAACGAATTCCTTGAAGCTCAAAAAGGGGTGTCCTTTACAAGGCTTTGTTGAAAATCCACTTTCAGAAGTATCTCGTGCGGGGCTCCTTATAGGAGTGACAAGGATAGAGGCTTTCAGCACCTTGCTTATGCCTTACGTGCGGCAGTAAGTATAGGTTATCTAAGATGATCTAAAGCCAGAAAAACCCAACCAGGAAGCGTGGGCAATGGAATCAATTACTACCTCTAGGGACACGGAGTCGAGTGAAGCCAGATCTGAGCGTAAAGAAAGTAGAAAAGAGCAGCAACCAGAGAACCATAAGTTAGTGAGAGTGAATTAGCTCACTAAAAGAGACGTAGGAAGGAGCCTTCGGTCCTTGGACCCCAGCATGGATGCATAGGCTTAATCCGCAAGTAAAGAAGCAGTTAAGGTCACTTCATTCTATCAGTGGGTGTTCCAGAGAGAAATAAGTACCAGAGATTAAAGAGAGGAGAATTCATTAACTCCTTGCGAGGCTTCGAGCTCGAAACAAGCAACGGTGAGCTAACGAGTTATAAATCAAAAGGTGTGCTGGCGTAGAGAGAGATGGATTCAATTCCCATCTTATATGTGATGCTCTTAAAGCAAAGCCCTCTTCTGCGTTCCAATCTTTTCCTCCTGCATTACAATCTGATCTTATCTGATCTTTGGCCCAAGAAACAAGTGCTTCGGGAGCTGAGCTTATCCACCTGTTACAGCTGATGCTTACTCGTCACTTGAATTGAGAACAGAAACTACATTTCCTGTTCCTGAATCCTGATATGGCTTAAGATCCTTAACAAGCAATAAGGAAGGCTTCATTCGAATCGACAACACCAGAACTGGCTGGAACAAGTATTCAATACAACCAATACTTAGCGGGCTTTACTACAATTATGGATTTAATGAGAAAGAACTGACAACAGGACTTGCTCCAGCTACTTTTCAATGGCTTCCTAAACTTATCCAACTTCTTATCTTTATTCTTACCCAGCTGATGATCTTTCTGACGCGCTCTTCCTTATACTTATCGAATCGAACCTCTCCCGTATGATTGACTTAGGGCATTAAAGCCTGTACTCTCTATTTATTACCTTAATCCTGCTTTCCATTCCAGTAAATTCTCTTGTCGACACGGATTCAAGGTCTACTTGACTTCCCGCTTCTAAGCCTGATCTAGCTTTAGACCTGTATGAAGTTGCTTCTGGATTAAAGTAGCCAAGAACCTATCTTCTCTTAGCACAAACCTCTATAAGCATTAAAGTAAAAAGCACTACTCGGTTAAGCCATTAACTATTTATTCGGTTTAGCCAAGAACAGAACATCTCTCAGAGCGACAAACAGATGATGAAAAAAGGACTCGCTCATTACTCTAGGAAAGATCAAGTAAGTATACAAATATAATGGAAAGTAGGATTATGAATTCTGTGTATGCGGAGTAGCTGTAAGTAGATAAGTCAACTCTATTCAACAAGATTCGGGCTTCAAGGAGAGGTAAATCAGTGGAACAGCGCAAAGAATCAGATTAGTATTAGGATTGGAATCAGATTCGTTTTTGGTTTTGCTGAAGAATGGAATTGCAGCGGTTGAAAGAGAAGAATGCCCTGATTAACCAGCAAGCGGGGGGATCCGGATCGGCAGTACAAGAATATCAGATAGGTGGGTTAGTCATCAATAAGAGAGGTGGGCAAGGTGCCAAAGAGTTAACCTGTGTTCTAGTGGCGCGGCAGCCAGCTCATTCTTCACTGCCCTTTCAGACCAGACCCGAACTACTAGACTTGAGAACATAAACTATATACGAAGAAACTCATTCACTTGCAGAACCCAAACAAGCGGTGTGTTATCTTATTTTAAGGTTGACTTACACACGGTATTCCATGCCTTGTAGAAGATAGATATTCCTATTCCAACTAATATTCCTATTCCAACTCTAAGTAATCTAGCGCATTAGGTATGTAATTCAATTGCACTAAAGATTCTCTCATGGACAACACAACATACACAAAGAGAAAAGTATTCAGGACAAGGAGCGTAAACAAGCCCTACTACTTGAACTCGAACTACCTTAACTTAACAGAGACCCTCATTTGCCCTTCACCCCGACCTCTCAACTTGCTTGTTTCATTGAGTGCACAGTTACTTATTTCATGAAACTCCTAACTCAGTTATTATATAAAGAGATAAAGAGAAAGCCATAGAATAAAGATATAAAGAGAAAGCCATAGAAAGCCTAAGATCCTTTGTTCACCGGTGTTAGTAGCAATTTCTTTTATACCAGAATTAGGCACTTTGAACTCTTTCTCCTATACCGTAGTAAACAGTAGTTGCCCTTATATATTATAGCTTTGTCCACTAACTACGTTGCTTGCCTGTTTTGAAGAGCGGCCCTGCCGCGACACGAGAACTCCTACGCGGAACATTAGCGAACGAAATCTGCCGCGACACGTAATAGCAACACTGCCGCGTCACATTAGTAGTGACTTGGCCCTACGCTACACATTATACGTTCCTTGTCGTCTTGTCTGTCGTCTTGGCCCTTACTTTCAGAATGAACTACTTATATGCAGTTTCAAGTCATATCCATTCCCTTACTTGATCGGGGGAAATTGGTCATATCCTCATCTCATTAGAATAAGAAAGAGAAAGTGCTTGTTGGTTAAGGTGAAAGTCAGAGGTCAGCAGTTAGAGCAGAGCCAGAGCCCACTATCTAGACTATCAATTGTTAGTCCGGTGCCTGTAACGAGTCCTGTCTTTGTTGGGTAGTAATGAATTCTTTAGTTAGCTAGTCCATCGTGGGGTATATCGATGTAGGGTATATCGAAATAGGGTATATCGATGGTGCCGAACACAGGACTAGTAAATGACATCTTATATAATAGAGAGGGCAGCGAAATGGCTGGCTGAAGCAGCAGTTTAGTCAGCAACACCACCTAGGGAAGCTAGCAACTTAACCTCTTATTCCAGAGTAGCAAACAACAAACACAGATAAGGGCCGAGTTCCATTTAATTGATTCTCTCTGACCACCCCCCCAATTATTGAAAGAAGTAACATCAATCACTCCATTATTGAAAAAAGTCACATCACTCGTACACTTGTTTGCTTGTTTGTTCCCCAACTCCCTTAACGGAAACAGGGACCATAATCCATTTTTGCTTACTTACGTTAGTTTAGAGAAGAGAGTTTTACTCGGATGATTGTAAAAACACGGCTTCCTTCCTTGTTGTTAGAATCAGAAGAGAGCTACCCACATACATATAGAAAAGAGTAACTGAATGGAATGGCCTTCTTCCGCGCGTCAGCAACTACATAGATGCATTAAGGACGAGTTATCAACTTGTCAGTCCTTTTCTGCTTACAGAGTTTCTAAATTCCACTAGCAAGGGAAGGAAATCCGCAAGCTCAAGCACACTTATGTCCTTAAGTCTCAAGGTTCAGTGCGCAAGTCGAGTTCACCTGACTGCGATAGATTCCATTAACGTTTCAGTCTTGTTTCAAGTGTTGGCGACGGGAGAAGTTCTGTTTGTTTCCGACGAGTCCTACTGCTTTCTTGGCCTTTCCACTTTGCTCCCGACAGGATTAGGTGCATCCATCTCCCTCGCAACCCCGATTATTCCCTTGCTTCCTATACCATGATCGGCTGCTGCTTGCTCACCACGTCTTCTCTTTGATTCTTTCTCGGCTTATTGGGAAAAGGGAAGCCCTGGGCGGGAACATCCTTTTCAAGATTGGAATATTACAGCTGCTGACCCGACTCTTGCGCCTGTTCCTTGAAATTCGATTATTCTTTCTACTTTACCCATTTACTAAAGGGCAGAAAGAGATTAGTATGAAGTGCGCTTTGATATCGAACATAAGGATACTAGTATTCTAAGTTCAGGACAGATGCGGATTGTTTCAAGTCATAGGGTACTTCATGCAGGTTTCATTCTCAGTTAGTGTTTCAGAAGCGCCAAGACGACAAGGAACTACTAGACAAGTAACTACTAATGTGTAGCGTCAGTAGTGCGGGTTCCGCGTAGGGCCAAGTAACTACTAAACAAGCCGACAAGTAACTACTAACGTTACGCGTCAGTCGGGAACAAGCAACTACTAATGTTGCGCGTTAGGAGCCTGGAGTTAAAGCGTTAGGAGTTAAAAGCGCGGCAGTGTTGCTATTACGTGTCGCGTCAGCGAGTTAAAAAGCGCGGCAGTGCTGCTATTACGTGTCTAGGCAGGGCCGCTCCAATCAAGCGAAGCAATAAGGTATGGAATATGTTTAGGATCCTAAGCGGGACAATAACTCTGAAAGCGCCGAAACAGGATAGAGTGTAGGGTAGGAGTTAGGTCCTAGTTTAGCCAAATTCATTCAAGACCGACCTATCGTGCCTAGCAAGAGAAGAAAAAAGATGGATTGAATTGAATCAACTGTCGTAACCATAGCTCGAAGTATTTTGTTCAAAACATATAGTAGGCTTTAAATCACATGAAAGACATAGATAGGCGACTGACGAGTGCCTTTGTGCTGCAACACGGAACCGTTACTCGCGTACGAAAGGGCAGTGAATTAATGAGCTGCCAAGCTCTGAACCGCCCAAGAACGGCTACCGGAACAGAACTAACGCTTACCGCTACTCGATACCTTGCAACTCGCTAGAAGCATTAATGGGTGATTCTCGCTCCCTTGCAACAGCTAACGGTCGGCCTTTCGTTTCAGTATCCAGAAATTGGACAACTTTGTTTACTTAGAGATCTGAAAAGCGATTTTCCATAAAGCAAACCACTAGTTGAGTCTGCAGTTGACAAGTTCGAATAAGAAGAACTAATAGGGTAATGATAAGAGGGCAATCAAGGAAGGGAGTTCTCAAGCAAGCGGGTAAGGGGACAAAGGCATATAAGGAGATATTTGACTTTTACGCGGGTTTTCAGGAATTAGCTAACTATTCAAATAATCTATCTTGCTATTCTCCGATCAACCGCAGGAGGAATCTCAGTTGACATCGTCCTCAACCCATCACTGAGTCAGAAGCAGTTCGCATGTACATGAACAACCTTCGACCGGACATGTAGTAGGTCTATATGCAAGGTTTACGGCCCATTCACTTTTGAAGAGAGCTTGCTTCCAAAGCCACAGATGGATAAATGGGTTTCTAGTCACATCGCCCTTAGATCGTTGTTCGTTGATAAAGTGACTTATAAAGAAGGATAGAACTAAAGAGAAAGACACAGACAAAAGAAGCCTGTGTGGTATTAACCTATAACTTCCGGTGCTACCTCAGATGGGAAATGCTACCAAGAAAAACTAACTTATAGCCAAAGAAAGCTAGTAAGCTCAAGCCGAATCTTCTCTTTGAATAAACGGTCCTTCAAAAGTGGATAAAGGGGAAAGGCATTCCTGACGAAGAAGTAAATGACTTATTGAAAGGATTTTGTTCTATCAATCTCATTCGAGTAGCCAGACTCTAAGCGTCCACATGAAGCAGATTGTGTAGGGGATCCATTCTATTGCCCACAGGGTTTTGGTACAATCCAAGATTTCAGTGCAAGCGTGCCCTTTTAAGTCAAAAATTATATTCTTCCTAGACCCCGGAGAAAGAGAGAGGGCGAATCGAAGAGGTGCAAGGAGAAATCCATCGGCTGAGAAATTAAGGAACTATATAAGTCGGGGAACTCTTGAAGACTATAAAGAAAAGGGTAAGAAGGTGGCTGCATCCCACATGGCGACTTATTCTTGCCTCACGATCGATGTATTCGACGAAGATGATGGCCTACTCTACTTACCGGAGGAGCCAATTTATGTCAAAAAGAGCACTCTAAGGTCGGGTCAAAAATGACCTGACGTACTGCCTCCAGCACCAGAAATGGGGGCTTCCCAAGCTATACCTAAGCAAACAGCTTCCCCGGATATAATAAAATACAATGTCATGGCCGAATCAAAAACCCTCCTATCCTCTCCTTGCTAAGCGTGTACGACGCATTGTTTCTATCTTCAGATCTTAGAGAGGCGCTGATTACAGCTCTGTGCTTTCTTTCTTGAGTAAACTAATGAAGAGGTTTCCAAAATCGACACATCGACGGCTCATTGCTGTTCTATATAATTAGAAGATGCAGACTTTTAGCTGGGGACAAAGTTGCACAACCGGCCCTTCCCTTGTTGATGGCAGTAAGTCTTTAAGACATAACCCAGTACCCAGAATCATGTTAGACTTCGGCGATCAAAAGAATCCCCTTATTGGAAGATGCTGCTTAAGTTGGGATATACTTTTCATGATCTCAGTCCAACCAATACATGATACAAGGATGAAACCAATCGGTCGCCCTAGGCACCATCCGATTACGGTTAATGATCGAAGATATGATTACTTATGTCTATGTCGCAAGTCATCGATGCTATCACCTAAACCAATGTGCTTTTGGGACGTCCTTGGCTACACGAGCACAAAGTAGTGCCCTATACATGGCATCAGTGTTTGAAGTACCATACTCCCGAAGTCGGAAACCAATAGGATCTTTGAAAATACCAGTCCATGTCTAAGACTCAAGATCTCTCTAAACGTGGTAATACCAGTTGATGCCACTAAGGCGGAGAGAAGACTGAGGAGGAGACGCCCTGCCACTAGACGTCCTCCTTTACGTTCTCTTCCACGAAAGTTCGATGTTACCACAACTATCGACCATAATTAAGGTCGCGTAACTCTCCGTTGCATGATTCTAAAGTAATTCACTTGATGACGGAAATGGGCTATGACCCTTTTCAAAGGTGAAGGTAGCTCTATTGCTTTTGACCGTACTGCCTTCAATTACCTCCAACACTTCAAGAATAAGGAATGTGGTATCTATGGGATGAGCTAAGCAGCAGACATTTGAACAAGAAGGTGCCTAGCGCTATCCTTAAACCTCCTTATCTAATCCAAGTAGAAGCCTTACCACCCTTTTCAGGAATTAGCTAACTATTACAATACACGATTTCATGATTACCCGATCATGAGTCGCCTTATCTCGATCACTTCTTTTGAGGAAACATCTGATTGAACATAATGATACCATTGACTAATTGGCATAATCATTTGATAACGCGAGAAAGCAACTACTTTCACAAGGAGGGCAGGCAAGGAAAGCAATACTTTCATTAGCAATTAGCTTTCTTCGTGAGTCGTAAGGCCTTACAGTCCTTCTTATGATTGAGATTCTATTCTCTATGCTTTTCATAGCTTTTAATATAAGTTGCCTTTCTTTTGATCTCTATTAGCCGGGTCCTTAATCAAATCTCTGTTAGAGAAGCCCCAGATAAAGCCCCTAATAACCCTAAATTGCACTCCATAGGTTTCACGCTAAGCACCTAAGTCAATAAGATTATGTCCCTGATCGTAGAATAGAAAAGGGTTGGCTAATGAGACAACCTGCTATTCAAAAGAGAATTATGGAATGACAGTAAAAAGGGCCTCAGACTCAATATTAGCCCGGATTATCCTTTATATCCCAGCTAACGTAGTTTACGCTTTCTTCAACTGTTAGAGAAGCACTTTGACCATCCGGGAACGGAAAGCATATATCTCGAAAGAGTAGGACTCCATAATGGTAGGACTTGAACGCTTAGCTCTTCTTGCTAAGTACTCAGAAGCGGCGTAGCCAACTTCGGACCTTCAAACGACTACTTAGACCTACTGTCTATCCTCAGCTGGGTCTCACGCAATTCTTAGCTGCCCTTTCTCTCTGGAAGGAAATTGGATTCTAAGGGGAATGTGGACATAATCCTTTTCCCTATCCGCACAACCATATCTTTCTTTCCCCAGAGGTTCCTGAAGAAACTGGCCCTTGGGACATTTCCTGAGTGATAGAAAAGTGGTAAGTGTTAGATGTAACAATGATTGTCTTAGCTGTGGTTTTGACATAACTTCTTCTCTTAGTAATGGAGAAGAGAGTATCTTCGTTGTTACTTTGAGACTTCTCCTCTTTGACTCGGTGATACAAACTTGTTTGCCACGGAGACGGAGCGCGGTAATCATTCGATTTCGTCCCGAGCCTTTTGCCTACTGTGTAGATTCAGGTACGTATTGTCTTGGTGTTTTTCTCCTCTTTCTCTTTTGACTGGTGCCAAAGAAGTAAAGTAAACACACCTCTTCCTACCCGGTTATTCATGAGGGACCGGCTAATGCCACTTAATTTAGTTGCACCCTTGGCGTAGCCTACGCAGTAAACAAACTCTCTACTGAAACAAAGAACCTGAATGCATAAACTCTTTGCATTCAGAGCCCCGAGAGTAAATGATTGAACCGTAGGCCTAATCTAAATGTATGAAACCAGGCTAAAGTGGATTCAAGAGGCGGTTTCTTCCAGCTTGTCATTAGCCAACCCTTTTCAAGGGGCGTCGAGGGTTCCGTTCCTTTCCGTTAATTCAATATCTGCCCTACTGAAATGGGCCTGCCAAAGAAAGAAAAGAGGAAATTGTAAGTTGCTTTAGCAGCTCCGGTAAAGGCAAAAAGAGCTTCGGTTCGGGCAGGAAAGAGAGCAGCTGATTAGAAAAGGAGCGACGGACCCGACAGGACAATAGGTTATATGACGGCTCTCGTCGACCGCTCTGTCCTTAGTGCATAAAGAAAGAGCTCTATAAGCTTCTTCGCTCCATACGGGAGCAGCAGGCGTTCCTATTCTTCTATCAGCTTGAGCGGGGACTGTACTATTGTTGTTGTTTGTTTGCTTGAAGCGTGTTCTTGAAGCTGTCAGTTAGAAGTATTCTTCCGCTGTGCGTGCTTGTTCCGCTTAATCCGCAAGGAATACCACCAACAACGAAAAGATGGCAGCGATAACGGCTTTTTCCACGAAGCTCTATCTATAGAGCGATCCCACTAGCGGAGTTAATTCATAGAATAAACACTTTCCGCAGTAGTAAGTACTAGTCAGAGCAACACCGATCGAAGCGCGAGCCTGTCCATAGTTTGATCTCCTGTGAAATAGCCTAACCTAAGCCAAAGAGTACCAATTTGATCCGTGTTTTGATGTTTATTCGCACAGTACCGAGTCAATATTTCTTATTTTTCCATCTAGCTATATCTCGCATCCGATTCGAAACTGCTTTATCCATTTAAGTATGAACCCGTCTTAAAGAACCGGGCATTTCATAGATCGGGTCTATTTAATAACTGGTATAAGTCCGTAATAGATGGGAGAGTAAAGTAATGAATGAAAGGTTTGGAAAGCAGGGGCGGCTTCCAGTGCTCTTTCTTCCACCCAAGAGTAGACAGCACACATCACCAAGCGCACCACCAGGAACTTTGAAGAGCTGAGCTCAGTGAACGGAGTAAGGCCAGACTACTTACCATTACCTAGTAAGTTCGGGTCCAGAGCAGCATCGTAGGTTCTACTCTATCCAATAGTCTCTCTCGGGTCAAGGTAAGCTTTAGCTTATTGCACGCCCTGCCCTTTTTTATGGTTAGCACTAGATTCCTTTATTCAGGAACCAAACCCGGAGGCAGTCTGTCTTCGCTCCGATCGACATCGGAAAAATGCATCTAATCAGAATACCACACAGCCCAATGGTTCCCTGTACCCTTTCCACAGCTCCTTGTAAACCTTTCTTAACGGCGCTGAAATGAGGCGATACCTTCCCATTAAACAGATCCAAGAAAGAAAGAATACCAATTACGCGTAAAAATCCATATTGTCTATACTACTACCAAAGAGAAAAGAAAGAAAGAATAGCAATTAAGCGGGGATAAAAGAAAGACTGTCTATAGTACTACCCAAGTATATAGTTTCATTGAAGCAGAAGTTTAGAGTTCTATTCCCACTGTCCTTTCTTTCGGGGGTAAGCAAACGCGCAGGATCAAGCAAGTAGGAAGATTTGGCAAGCAAGTGATACTTTGTAGATTATTAGCGAGCAAGGTAAAGCTATGGATAGGGACGATCATGAAGTCAAAGGATATGGGATTGAGCCTAGTATTCAACAAGGGGATTCAAAAGGCACTAGGTAGGGCTAAGTCAATGGAGGTTTGGGGCAAAAGAATATTCTTGACTAGTTTATTTACTTTTCAAGGCCTCTTAGATAGTCCGATTCTAGGCCATATAGTTTGAAAGCCAGTGTAAGAGGGCGGATATTCTATTGAAATGAATCTTACTAGTGGATTTCCTATTTATGGTTACCTTGGATGCAAGCTTTAGCCATTGGAAGTTGCGAGTTGCTGTTAGAGTCTAAACCTTTCCTCAAATGTTGTTACCTTCAAGAAAAGTGCCTATTGAAGTTGGCGCGAAAGGGGCTTAGCAAGCCAACACAATGAGTCAGCTATATCTTTTGATTTGGAATCACCTAGCAAAAAAGCCTAAGCGCCTATGAAATTATTCCATGAAAGCTGTTAGTAAAGGGGGATTAGCGAGACCTCATCCCTAGAAAGAAGCAAAGCTGTTGAAAGTAAGGAAACGGAAAGGGAGACGCGAGTAGTAGCTACGGAGTAGGCTTGTATCAGGGCATTTCCTATAGCATTTCACTTGGGAGGGCAGTTGGCTTGGAATCATCTTATGAAAGCGAAAGAAAGACATAAGACATAAGATAAGCATTTCTAAACTTGGAATATCGCAATTTATGTGTAAGGGGCCAACACCGTGACGTAGGCCAACACCGGAACCAGATCCAGGTAAAGGCTCCTAAGCTGGCTGCTTCAGTTACAGAGGAGGAGGACTAGAACGGAGAAAGGTGCTGAAAGCCTAGAACAAAAGGATTGAACCAAGGGCGAACACTCTAATCCCGGGCCGGGCTAAAAGGGGCATTCGATGGTCTTCGAGATGGTAGAGTTCCATTCCAGTAGGGATCCATTTTCTTGTTTGAGGAATGACAAGTGGAACGAGTAAGCAAGCTTCCAGTAAAGGTACTTTTGACCCATCTCTTTATATGCTAAACTCCTGCATACGTTCTTTTCACTGACTTTGATGTTCCGGGCCACAAGCGGGTCTCTGTTGAGTCACCTTCTCAAGTTTGCCTTCTACCAGCAGTGAGGTTTAGGTCTCTCAATCTATTTAGGAAGCTTGATCTCTCGATTTGCTTTCATTATATGTTATAGAAAAAGAGTTAAGACCGTGTTCAAAGAACTGATTCTTTCCTCTCCCGTTGGTCGAGCTTCTTAAACTTTCCTCGTTTATATTTCTGTAATTAGCCATTCTGATGTATTGGGTGAAGATGGACTTGCATCTTAGAATACTGAATATCCGGTGTTACGACTCATTCTAAGCTGTCGGCGAATCTGCTGCTGTTGCCGGTATTGGTAGTAGGGCAGTAGGAGTCAAGGCTATTGGATAAGTATTAGGAAATGGCATAACTAGGAACGGCATACTCAAGGCCTCAAGGCTATTACTAGTGGATCCCGGGGGAATATCCTTTAGAAAGCTTACCAATGGAACTAGAACCATGGGAATGATTGTTGAATAAAGAAACTACCACGCCTCAGAGTCCTCTTGCCCACTAGTCACTCTGTTTACGTTTTTTAGCTGGGAAGGAATTAACTAAGAAACAGCTAACTCCAGTTTCAGGTCGTTGTTCCTCTTACGGTGTCCGGACTCATCGTACTTTCTCAAATCCAAAAGGCTAAGCTATGAAATGTCTGATTTAGCTGGTTGGAATTCTTAAAGGAAGGGAACGGAACCTGAACTGCCTTAATGGAAAGGTGGAATAGTCACATAAGATGCCATAGAAGCGGAACCGGTCAACGATGGTTTACGGATATGTTTTTAGTTTTTGCCTGGCTGGGCATAGTAAGAGCTATCAATAACTTTAATACGACTTCCCTAAGAAAGAAATTGGCTTATCGGATGCTCTTGTTCCAGCAATGTCAAATTCTTCCTTCTAACCAAAAAGTATTATTGCATGGGAGTCTATAACTGTAGCCGCTTCTTCTCCCACTGTTGGGTAAGGGGGAAGTAACCGGCAAGCACTACCCGGCGACTTCTCTTGCCCGCTTTTGCTCCGATGAAGGCGTTGGAAGTACTGTTGATTGTATTACTCGAAGAAAGAAGGGAAGTATACGCAGTTAAGTAAGAATCTCCAGTCAAAAAACAGAGTCTAGCTCCATGGACTAGTGGTTCAGTAGTATTACAGAGCAGTTACTCAATGGTCAATTGAGCCCTACTGTGCGGGAGCCGAGAATTCATCGCAGTTGTTGGCAGCGCGCACATAACTCCTTTTTGAAAAAGCCAAAGAAATTCTATAGTTTTCATTTCACATTGGTGAAACAGGAATCCGTGTCTTTCTCTTCCTATAGCTAGACGACTAGAGCAATATATGATAGATTGAAATAATTACCATAGCACAATACATGATAGATTTCAATAATTACCATATTTAGAGTTAGTTGGAATCCTTCGCACAACTACTTACTACGTTGCGAGTTGCTTGGTTAGGTAAAACTCACTTTAGCAAAGAGACTACATCCCTGGATTATGAAACCTAAAACGACCCTGGATTCTTAAAACATAAGCGTTAGCGCCCCGAGAGTAAGATGTGAGTTGTGCTCCAGCGGTACAATAACTTCTCTCCACAACCGACATCAAGTCAAGCACCTGAACGGAACTTTCCCCGCACGCTACTTTAGAAGGCAATTCTCGTGCTCATGGTCTACTTCAATTTCAGGAAATCGGTGACCACCCGGCCCGGAGACAAAGTAAGCAAGCGGAGGAGTTATGTTAGGTTCCACACTTCTATCAGTTATGAACCATCTGAAACAAGCTGCAGCGAGTAGATCGATAGCCTAAGTGTGCTTACGTATGCATATGCGAAACGAACAAGTTAGCGAATTGCCCCGGGTTCAAAAACCTTACTTGAGACTATACCTGCTTCCAAAACTCACTCATATCTATAATAGGCGCCCCTGACTAAGCTCGAACGTAACTGCCGCAATCAACTTAGATTTATTAAACGATTGCTTCCTTTCCTGGCTTTAGCAAAGCTTCTTTTCTTGTCGATGTAGACTTTGGCCAATTACCTCTCTCCGCAAGACCCTAGCTCGGCTCGTAACCAACACCGCTATTTTGGCATTCGAAACCAGGCAGTTTTGAATAAGAAAAGGCAGTGCTCGATGATAGGAAATCACAAGACCCCGGCGGGTGATAAAGAATAGGAAATCAAGGGCAGTGAAGAATGAGCTGGTCTTTTGAAGTGGGGACAGTAGAAATCTTATCCATATCTAAAAAGCCATCATTGCCTATAGACGCACCTACTAAAGGAAGGCGCGATACGTAAGTATTAGGGCTCGGCTCCCCCTAGCACATTTTATTCTTATCTTAAGTCGATCGCCATTTGTACCTGCTTTTCCTCTTGCTTTGATTACTATTCATATAACTGCTTTTCCTCCTCTTGCTTTGATTACTATTCATATAACTGCTTTTCCTCCTCTTGCTTTGATTACTATTCATATAAACCTATATTCCCAACAACCTTTTGACCTTGTAAGTAAATTCACCTTAACCCCGCCTTAGCAGAATAGGGAAAAAATCCCCAGATTCTTTATTGGTTATAACAAAGGGGAACTGCGGGGTGTTAGAGATCTCTTATAAGCAAGGCGGGCACCTATTTCCGGGGAAGAACATCTCTCATCTCTCGTCTTATGGAAATAAAGAATGAAGCTAAAGAATAGATAGTAGATAAAGCCCCATTTCTCCTTTTTATAAGCTACCCTGCTGGCTCTTACTTTCTTTCCACTTCTTTTCTTCCTCTATTCTAATAAGAAATCCTAACTCGTCCTCAATGGACTTGAATCGTCGACTTTGACTTCTAGGCAGCCTGCGTTCGTGTCATCTATCTTGTTATAGAACTAGAGCCTCTAGTATAGAGTGAGGAGAGCAAACAAAGTGCATCTTTAAGTATTACTAACCCTTTATTCTGCCATTAGCTCTGCTTGGTCTTCAGTCTATCTCAGTACAAGATCGAGCAACGAATAAAGAAAGGCAAAAAGCCCTAACCATCTGGTCGAAGCGAGTTGGTGCGCTCTTTCTGTAAACAGCAGCTCTCACTCTTCACTTCAGCAGAAGGTAATCCCGAAGGTCATAGGGAAATAGGCTTGTCGAATTCTGCCAGTAAGCATGATGAGTAAGCAGTTATAACAGCCCTTCTTTCTATCCTTCCAAGTTGGTTTCGTCCCTATCCTTTGATTTCTGGATACCAAAGAAAGGGGTGAATATAAATGGGGCATTGCCAAGCACGATGACTATAAAAACAAGAAAACAGCTTGTTCACATGCACTTAATTTCTTATCAGTCAGTCCTCATTCTAAACAACTATAGAACTATGTTTCAATAATGTGATAGAAGCTTTTGTAAATAAAACACTAGGCAGCTCATTCTTCGCAGCCCTAAACTACTATTTGCTAAGCCCTTTGCCCAGGGTAAAAGAATGAATAGCTAAGAGAATAATAAGAAATCCCTGTAAGCCGTCTTCGTTGCCTTAAGACCAAAGGAAGCCCTATTATTTTAAATCATCCCCTCTTGGCAAAGGAGTCAAACTGGAGTTAGGAGTCCAACTGGAAAAGAGAGTGTATTGGAGGCGACTCTTTACAAACTTTGAGGCGACTCTTTACTTACTTAATATGCCCTACCCCTTACTTCCCTGGTGATTTAGACCAACATCGACCTAGAATCAAAAGAATAATGTCCTACAGCAAGCAAATAATCCATGCTTTCTTTCGCATAGGACTCTATTTCTTGAACGAACCTAGGGCACTCTAAACATGTTTACTTGATCTCTTATTTATTTGCTTCCAGGGTAGAAAAAACACGATCGCCGGAGAGAAAAAGAACTCCGTCTTCTTGACTAAAGGATAGACGTAGTGGAGTAAGAGAATGAGCAGAGCTTTAGAAGCGATAGGTTAGGAGGAAGGGAATGAAACTCACCCGATAGGTTATGGGCGATGTAATTGAGCTCGACCGAAGGTATTGTATTTGGAATTCCGTTCGTAGGTCAGGTGGCAGTAAGGATGGAATGCAGCTATACCTACAGGGCCCCTTTACAGTACGTACTTTCTTTACAAAAGGCAATTTATTCAATCAAGGTGACAGGATTCGAACCTCTTATGGCCCTCTGTACCCAAAACAGATGCGCTGACCAGACTGCGCTACACCTCGTTGAAACCCCCCACCCAGAGCATATAGCCTGATCGATTAAGATGACGCACCCGGACTTGATCTTAGACTTCTTAGAGCGAGATAGTAAATGAGTCGCTTTCTTGCTCTCGCTTTGAACATGATCCTTTACTTTATAGGTAGCTTGAGCATTAAGACAATATCGATGAATCACGCACTAAGACAATATCGATGAATCACGCACTAAGACAATATCGATGAATCACAAAGATCAAAGAAAGGCCCTATACTTAAGAAAAGAATATTCAGTTTTGACCTACCCTACGGACTCTTTAGAGTGTTTAAGAAATTGCCTTATTTATTAGAATAACTAAATAATGAGTTAAACCAATGATGGACGGGCGGGTACCATTCTTTTTGCTTCGCTAAGATGAGATGATGATTAGTAGGTCTAGGGGGGTGAGTATGTGTGCTCTTTCTCACTAAGCAGGTGAGGGCTCTGTCTGAGGCTCGTACTGGGCCGGAGCAACTTGTCGGTCATTGAAGATAGGATGCAAATAATAATCCATCCGAAGCTGAGCCCGTAGCAGAGGATATATATAGGTAAAGTTGCTCTAAACTCCCCGTAGCAGAGGATATATATAGTTCTGATGTTGGCCGTGCCTTGAAGAAAGAGAAAGGTGCTTCAAGCGAACTTGATTAAGGCTTTCAACATTATGGAAAGAGTCATTCATTCCTCAGGCAAAAGAAAGTACAGAGCAATTAGGCTCCGGGAAGGTTCACAAACTAAAATGAGAAACAATTCTTTCGGGAGTACTGAAGCTTCAATTCCAGACAGTGATGAGTAAGGGGGGAGGCAGAGATTCAATTGCTTGCTTGCTGTGGACTATTTCAAAAGGTAAGAATTGTAATGGTAGTGGTCGAGTTCATATTGACTAGATCACAAGTCTCGAGAGCCTTTCCTTTAGTGCTTTTTGAATCTGGGGCATAGAGTGCAAAAAGACCACCTACTTCGCGATCCTAATTAATCAATAAATATTGATTTCTCTATTGAATCTTCTTAAAGGTCAAAGAGGCTTAAGCGAGAACCGCCTGTGAACCTTAGTCTGAGTAATGAATGAGAAGCCTATCTATTTGAATGTGGCCCGAAAGCTCATCTTTTCATTTAACCATCTATCTCTCTTACACGGATGATTTATTACTCTTCGTTGATGGTTCACAGCATAATGCCAGAGTCATTGCTGGTGTGCAGCATCATCTTTTTTCATTCACTGGACTGGTCGGCAACAAAGAGAAGAGCTCTCCAATCAGCTCAGGTACTAGACTCGTTATGCAAAAGAGCTCAGGTCTTGGCTTCAAGGAGGCGAGGTTACCCAGCGATAGGTCTACCTCTGATCTCAAGCGATAGGTCTACCTCTGATCTCATGCAGACTGAGATAGAGAGATTGCTGCCCTGATTCAGTGTACATAAGGTTAGCTAGATGGACAGAGCCTTTCCTTTATTACGCAGGGAGGATGAATTGAGAAACTCGACGCTCTCCTAATATTATTAAGCTGATACCATGCGCCACTGTTCAGAGATGAAAGAAACTGGTTTCTAAGGTAAGGTCCTGAACTAAGCATAATAATTTGGATTGTAGGCTGGTAATCTATTTGCCGGGCGGGCAGCAGACTGATGGAATATTTGCGCAGGTAAAGCTATTCTGGCTTATGGAAATGCTCAAGCTATTCTGGCTTATGGAATGCAGGAATCCCTTTCTATCTGGGAAGAAATACTTTATTAGGCTTCGTTACCTGAGGAGTAAGGCCATATGGACAGTTCCCACCCCTTAAGATTGCTCATGGGCGAGGCTTAAGTGCGGGAGTAAGAAAAAGCTTCCTTCAGATTTCAATTGTGGGGGACAGAGAAATCACTCTGGTACGCGCCTTGGCTTCCCGACTAGCCCTTGAGATTAATGAGTACATTCGCTATGATTCGGCCAGTGAAAGGTGGATCTCATTTCATTTACTACTATTGATATTGAACCTAGATTTATGGTTGAAATGACAGGACTTGAAATATAAGAAAAGTAAACGTCAGTAACAACTAAATTGGCTAACTCCCAATTCTAATATCTAATAAAAGAGAAACTAGAGCTATCGGACATTTTGGATTCGGTAAACTATTCACAAGCCAGCTCATTCTTGCTGCCCTTGATCTGTCTGTATATAGCTAATCAATCCTATTACTTCTGTTCTGGCCCCGGGGGCTTTCCACACTTTCGGAAAAACTCACCCTACCTAGTTAGCGGTCCAATGAATAAGACTCTTTCCAACCTATTTTTAGATCTACGAATTGCTTTCTTGCTCTGATTAGGCTTACAAAAACAAATAAAGAAGAATTTGAGAGTGACACCATCCTATTATAAGAAGATTCTCCCATCTCCGCCTTACTTAGTGAGAATTCTCCTCAAGCTTTTGACAAATCGATTTTGGATTATTTTGTTACTAGCGTATAGATAAGTAGAGTGGCATAAGGGGGGCGACTCGCATATAGATAGGTATAGTGGCGGGGCAGGGTCTATGTTTCACTCCCTGGTGGTGCTGATGTCGAAAATGGGTATGAAATCTACTAAACAAACAAGCTTCCGCTTTACCTACTTACTTCATTTTAGGTCTAAGGGCGAACATATGTCTATGAAAGCGACGAGAGAGGTCCATCTAGCGTTGACTGCCACTCTTTCGGCTAAGGTCAATTAAGGTAAATATACTATGTACAACAAGGCTTTCAGCACCTATTGATCTTGCCGTAATAATCTTTCTATTCATTTCAATGGTAAGGAAGATGTCGTCGGCATCAATCGGACCAATGATCAAGCATCGGATGTGGAAAGTAGCCTATGCGCCTTTCTCCTTAATCCAATTCTAACTTCACTTTACATAGATGTCGTGCGAAGCCTAGAAAGACCATCTCAGATAAGACGAAGCCATTAATTATAAGGATGAAAGAGCATATGCAATGATACAAAATGGTTCCGCGGCTATCGATCTGGAAAGTCAAAAGGGCAACATCATGAAGACAGCGTTTTTCATCAGCATCGCCTATATAGGATCAGTACTTAGACCCTTTAGTAGGCTTTGGGGCGCACCTATTACCTACAAATAGAAAGGCTATTACATCAGTACAACAAGAACGCTATTACATCAGTACAAGACCGGCTTATGTGGCTATTTGACGAATTCCAAATAGATTCCATTTTCGCCTTTCATCACGGATGTAGCAACTGGAGCGGTTAGAGTTTTTCTTTTGCCTGATTCCTTGTTTCACTTATTGCCTATACGCCTGGCCCGGGCATTTGTGTTTTTTCTCGATCAACTATCTGTATTGAATGAGGAAATCCAGATATAATCAGATATATGAAATTGGGAATAAAGATCTAGCCATCTAAAGCTGCCCTATTGAGAAAGTAGTGGCTCCCGGTCTAGATAATGGAATTGAAAGGGTTCGGATGGGATTTCGATCAAGTGATAGTGCTTCTACTTTTGTCTCATAGCACGATGGTTGTCTACTGGGGGGTTGCTGGCACCTTCGAGTTCTACTGCTCCGAAAACATACTACGGTTTCTTTTTGAATACCTAGCGCTCATACATAAGCAGCCGAGTACCTTACTCCCTTTTACAAGGAAAGAGCCGAGTTCCCGAGTCAAGAAAGCCATCCTTGCCTTTTCTTCATAGGAGAAACCCTCTTTCTTTACGTATGGCAGTGTAATTTTCATTTCAAAGTATGCAATGCACATGTTCAAATTGGACTAATACGAGATAGGACCTGGCCCTTCAAAAGGATTCTAACGGAATCAAATCAACTTTTCGATAACGCGTAGTGGGGACAGTTAGTCTTGAAAGCAGTGGGAGTTAGGCCCCTTCTCACTACCTTCTATTTTCATGAGATATCGATAAATTCATTCCACTCGGTTTTCTTTGGCTGAAGTATAGAGGGAGGGAACATAGGCTATTGAGAAGTCTTCAAGTAAGAGTCTCCCGCTCGTCTTAGCTATAGCTCTCTTATTCTGCTAAGGCTTATCCGTAGCTTCTTTGCTTTGAACCAATCCCATAGAACTCATTCATTCTTTTGATTCAAGCTTGCCCGCTCTTTTTTCAACTGCTACTGGAAACTATCAAAGATACAGACAGTCTTCATGGCCGGATTGCTTAAATGGAGTTTTTAGGGGTGTGCCATTCAAGGTAAGCAAGAAAAGAAAGACAGAAATCAAGGTGCTGAAAGCCTAAGGCAGCTTCCTCTTTGCCCATAGGGTGTTCTAAAGGTGACTTGCTTCCTTCTTCGGTAGGATGCTCATCCCGCTTTGGGCTTATTCTCGGTTTTTTAAGAATTCTGATGATTCTGATTTTAGCTTTGTCCCCTTTCCTAGCGTTGTTCTTCGTTTAGCTTGTCATTAGCCGGAGAGCGGCCCTGCCGCGACACATAATAGCAACTGCCGCTCCACGACTGACGCGTAACATTAGTAGTTACTTGTCGGCTTGTCTGCTTGTTCATTAGCCAAACTACCCTACGCGCCACCCGCACTCCTGACGCGACACGAGAACTCCTACGCTACACATTAGTTGGAGGACTGCCGCGACACGAGAACTCAACTCCTACGCGGAACATTATACGTTCCTTGTCGTCTTGTCTGTCCCCTAACGCACCACATTAGTAGTGGCTTGTTCATTAGTAGTTGCTTGTTTAGTAGTTCCTTGTCGTCTTGGCTCTTTCCTTCCAGCTGAAAAGCCTTTACTTGATTCTTGAAACTGACTATAAGGGCCTAGACTAAACTCGAACTACATCTTCTGTTGGTCCTGTACTGGCAACTAGATACTAAGAAGCGCAACGTCCCTGTCATAACGATAACCAACTATCCAGTCCGGAGTCTTCGCGACCAAGGCCTAATGAAAGGTTTATGCGCTTGCGATTCAAAAGCCGTTTGCCTGAGCTTCGAGCGGACCGGTTGATTTATACCTTCCGTAGTTGTTTGTCGAATTCAGTATCTTATATTAGGAGAAGACCTCATTTATATGGGATGGGTTGGTTAAGAGCAATAGGGTAGCTATTCTATCTCAATAGCTGGCAAAGGATGAAGGAAGTTTCCTCAGAGCCGAGCCTGTAGTTGGTGAGTAACGTCTCGATGTCTACTTTCTTTCTTTATAATAATAAGAAGATTCCATTTGAAACCCTACAAAGTAAGTAAGTGACCAAAATAAGTAACACCCGGCCAATCACCTCTATCTACCTACTCGGGAAAGCCAATCACTGCAACGACTGAAGGAATCAAACAAGTAAGTCCGTTTATGAAACCCTGTAGCTACTGTAGCTAGGGGATAAAGAGCCACTGTTGTTACTTCCGCTATTGGATAGATAGGCACTGCTTCTGATCGAGTATACTTTATTGGCTTCGAAGCGGGAATCCACATCCTATTGAATCTTTGTCTCCGGGTAGGGTTCAGTTTCGGCAAGCATATACTTAAGAATAGAATGGAATTCGTTTACCTAGGTATCGGAGCAATCCAATCCATAGTTATTAAAGAATAAAGTCAAACTCAGTAAGGAAAGTCAGAATGAAACAAGTCAGTAAGGAAAGTCAGAATGAAACAAGTCAGTATGGGAGCGAGAGAAAGAGATGAAGACTATCGTTAGATTCAATGAGTCAAAATAGTATACAAGCTAGAAATAGTAATAGGAGATTTTAAGGTATCTCCCCTGTCAAGTCAAAGATTCCTCCCTGGCGCTAAAAGTGAGTCTTCCCTGTCTCGGAGCGGAGTAATAAGTAAGAAATCAGAATTGTTTGACTTCGGATTGCCTGCACTGTCTTGACAGCTCGTTTAAAGCAATAGGGATCAGCAGAAGTTGCTTCAACCATCGTTGACCGGTCTAGGCCCACAACTACTTAAAGTCGAAGGTTCAAAAGACACTATTGGGCGTGGCATACTTGTTATCTTCCCGTTCCATAAAGCTCTAACCGCTCTGCTACGTGGCGAGTGACCTAACACTTGCACAACAGCTAAAGTGAAAACAAAAAGCGTAGTGGTTTTCCAACCTCGGAGACCCGCCTAAACTAGTGCATTTAGCACCGTAATAGTAAAGGCTATACTGGGCGAGACCTACTAGACAAGCACTACGATTCCCTTTCCACTCCACCGACTCAGTAAAGTGAAGTAGCTACCTCCGCGACACGAGCATCTACTGACGCGTAACAATATACGTTACTTGTCTATCCGTGTCTTGGTCAATCATTATTCTTTCTCATTTTCATTCTTATTATATTCTAATTATATTATGTCTCTAATTATGCGAAAACAATATTATTTATATGATTATATTATACGAAAGAAAACAAGATTATCGAAAACCATATTATACGAAAACATTCTTTCAGTAAACCACCACACTAAGTAAGAGCAACCCCACACCCCTTATAGATTGATTCGATATACCCATAACTCCTCAGGTAAGGAATCACTACTTGATTCGATATACCCGATTCCCCCTATGGCGACTCTATTCGATATACCCATACCTCCTAAGGCGACTCTCTTCGCTACCGCCTTTATAGCTCAGCAGACTTCCTACGGCTCCTCCACTTCTGGCAACAAGACCTATGTCAACAGCCCAGTCACTACTCGCAACTACTAGAGCAAGAACTACTAGAGCAAGAAATCAGAGAAGGTAGAAAACAAAAGAGCCAAGCGTATACGCCGTCACTTATAATGTTATGCGGCAGGTGTTTGACTGGGAGAATAAACAAGACTCGAGCTAGTGCTGACAAACTCAATTCTTAACTTAAGTAGCCCAAACACGGATTCAACAAGGGATTCAAGAAGAACTGTATCCGATCCTGCTTCCAATCTTTCAACAATAGATTCCTAAGTTCCAGATCCTTATTATTCTATTTCTTACCTTCTTGCTACAGTAGCAACATTCACTCTATTCCCTTAGCAGCATCTACCTCTGGCCTATGGCAACTATTAAAAGCATGAGGCTCAGTTGGATTTATGCGTTAGTCCGATGCCATTAACAAGTCGACAAGCAGCGGCACACGACGGCCAAGTCACTGCTAGACAAGACACTACTAATGTGTCGCGTCAGTGAACTCGTTACGCGGCAGTGCTGCTATTACGTGTCTAGGCAGATTTTCGCTAATGTGTAGCGTAGGGCCAAGTAACTACTAATGTTACGCTAAAGTGCTGCTATTACGTGTCGCGGCAGGGCCGCTCTTCTGCTTGCTCGACTGTAAAGGAGAGGAAAGTGGAATTGGGGTTTAAGCTCGGACTGTCCGGTGCAACTATATCTTTTGAGCGAGAGTCCTAGAAGCAGTAGTCGGATTCCTGCTAGCAGTGCTCAATTCCCTGTTAGCGATGGTTGAATGCCCAGCTTTTCATTCCATTCTCGTTAGCAGCAGTTCGATTCGTTATGTCGATGTTGGATTCCTTTTGTAGTATAGTTGTCGTTCAATTCGGATTAGTATATTATAGAGCATCTTGACTTGAGAGTTGGGGAACCACTACTAGGTTGGTTTGCTGAAGAACCCATTCCTCCTGTCCTTTCTTTTATTATGACTTTCTAACTTCCGTCTTCTAGTCGTTATTCTCCGTTTCGTTTCCTCTGGTTCTGTACTAGTAGTAGGCACCTTCTACGGATATTACTGTTAGCCCCATACCCTACGCTATTAGTCTTAGAGCTCTCTGTCCAAAAGACGGAATAAGCAATTTCAGAACTGAAGTAAGAAGTATCAGAAGGTCAGTTCAGTTGGAAAGGAAGGATCGGTATACTGATCTGTGGAAGTCAAGATCTAAATCATTAGTTCAAGAATGAAAAACCGGAAAAGGAGGCCTTATTTTCCTTCTTTCGTTGGGTGTGTTGCAGGCTGAAAGGCACAAGTATAAGCCTTCACCGAGTAAGTACAGGGCCTAGAGCTGAGCTAAAGAATGGAATTGAAATGCTGTAGTGTCAGGCTCATAGTGAATAGTGGAATCCATGGTTCCGAGTTGAAGTATTGCTAGCAGTAGCTCCTTTCTTGTGAGTTGCACCATTAGCTTGGCTTGGGGGGGCCTACTTCTATTCTTTAAAACAATGATCCGGGTCTCTTTGCTCTAAAACGAACATCCCTTAAACTCTTTCAAGCTTATGAGCTTGCCCTGCCCTGCTAGCATTCTGACTCTATTTGTTTTCAAGCTAGTACTACTGCTTTCAAGAATGGAGCTGGTGTTGACGCCCACTACTGATAGGGCTGCAGCCGATGCTAGTAATGGTTCAGTTCCACTCTATCGGGGTTCTGATTCTTTGTTGAAAGATAAAGTATCTTATTGCACTGTTGAGAGCTCGCCAAGTTACATAGGTATTGGTTCCATTCCACTAGTAGGGGATAGTGTTTCGTAGTTCCTAGGTGCTGCCTTAGCGGTAGTAGCTACATTATGAGAATACTTTCTTCAATGCCCAGTTCCAAAACTAGTAGAAGCACTTGTTGACATTACTTGAATTACTTGAATTACCTGGGTGGAGTAGAAGGCTTATAAGCACTAAGGTTCTTCTTGCATTCTCTGGTCCCATTCCTGTTAGTGCTGGTTGAGTTCTATAGTGAATGGTTCCTTTCTCGGTTTCGAGTTGAATTACTTATTTCAAAGAATGAGCTATGTTACTCGAGGACTATGTGGTGTCACTTTAGGAATGGTTTCATGGTCGAGAAAACAAGTGTTAGGTTTCAATCAAGTCAAGTAAGATTCATAGGTGTATTCTCTATCCTCTATTACTTACTCGGTGAAAGCCATAAGTACTAGTATAAGGAAAGGATACCGAGTCTTGTACCCTTGTTAGTTCTCTAAACTGCTTCCTCTATAATATTTCTTACGAAGGCTACGCCCCTAAAGCTTCAAAAACACTCCTTACATATTACTTTAATAAGTTCTATTGGCAAACGGTGAATTCACTAGAGCACTTAGTCTTGCTTAACTCTCTAACGCATAATGGAACAAGCAAACAAGCCCGAGTTCAATGAGACTTATATTGTTAGTTAATTCAATGAGACTTATATTGTCTTGAGTTCAATGAGACTTTTCCTCCTTTCTTCTCTTAAAGCAACGGCAACAAACGCACAACTCCATATAACTCTCGCTAACGGAATTAGGCTCATCTACTTATCAAAGTTGTAATTTCCACTCTTTACCTTTCCTTCCCTTAATAATTAAGTTAATAGTTGCTAGCTACTTGTTTCAATAAGTATTTGTTGCCTAGGAGCCTAATTCAGTTATACAAGACCGGGTCAGCAGCAAGTAGTAGTAAGACGTGAGTCAGCAGCAAGTAAAGAAGTTAGGCTAGTTGAAAAGCACGTACAGCTGCTAGGCTAGTTCAAAGTAAAGGACTGGAAGGATGGCAAGCAACCAAGCCCGATCATGCTTAAACAAATTCTTAAAGGGAAAGAGGAGGCACCTGAACAAGACTGGAATCTGGAACAATACTTGATGATTCTTCACCGCCTAAATAAGAAGTTGTAAACTCGCCCAGTAACTAAAGCTAAGCTAACGGGCGAACTTGCCTTGTTCCGTTGTTTGTTGAGCAAAATCCAATCATATGCACTGCACGACAACTTTTTCCATCAAGTAACCTGACTGCTCTAGATCGGGTGAGGAAGATAAAGAATCATTAGATTTCCCCTCCACGCCTAGGTATTATAGAAGCATTAGAATAGAAGCATTAGAATAGAAGCATTAGAAGCATTGTTCTACTTATACTGGGTAAGGTTCCGGTCCAGGTCAAGTTGAAGTGTAATCCCGAGTTTACGAGCTGGGGCTATCATCCAGTCTCCTAATATAGAATAGAATATTATATGATAGGGTTTTTCTACCTTCCCTTCCTTAGTAGCGGCGGTTAACTTGGCCGGTGGAGTATCTCCTCTCGTAGCAACTCCGAACGAATGCTTTGTTTGACCTGACCAACTGAGGTGAAGGGACGCTTAAGGAAAGGCTACCTCTTTCTTCGTTTCGTTTTGGTCCCCGGAATAACTTATTGTTGAGTGAAAGAAAGCAAGTAAGTATGCAGTTATTCAACCAGAGCTTCGAGATAAGCTGTCCAGAGTGCTAGCTAAGACAAAAACCTACAAGGCATGCTTGTGAAGAGTTTCCCCTTTCGCACACCATCCCTTTCTTTTGAATCTGATCATGATCGGCTTGGCACAGATCCATCTTGAGCTTCTGATCCTTCACTTGCTGTTGACGACTTAATTGATTTCACTACTTCTTCTCGGTTCGGCTTCTAATCCAGCTCTCCTAATAGAGGCTTTTAGCACCTTGCGCTTAGACCAGTTCCTAATATGCTTCTGATTCAATGCGCTCTTCCTAGGTGCACCAAATTCCTTTCTTTAGAGTCAAGAGAGAGAGCAAGCAAGTGGTTAAGTTACAGATGCCACAAACTACGGGTAGAATGAACAAGCAATGGATCGAGTAACTACTACACAAGTAACTCGCATCATTTATTGAATCCTTTGAGCGCCTTGTTTCTTTGGCCTCCCTGCTAACGCTCGACGAACGAACACTTGTTGAGTCAACAACTCCCTTTCCTTACTTTTGAACAGGAACTAGTAGCCTCATTTCCATTGTCAACTCACAAAGAAAGTGCCAAGTCTTGATTATTGAGCACCAGTTATAGATTTATGTAAAGACAGACATAGCTACCCCTCTGTCAAACTTTATATTACCCGCCTTCCAAAGCATGAAAAACTCCATTATTAAATTCGTACTGTAGATTATTGAGTCGACTTAAGGTATGAGTTGAGAACTGATCCAGATACAGCTATACCAAACCTAACTGCTGACTCACCTTTGACTGTTGACTCTGATTCTGGAATTACGAGCCAGAGGGCTCCCGAAAACGATACTTGCTCTGGCCCTACGACTATCTAAACTACACTTGAAGAACATTGCCTTTCGTCGCCAGCAAACACTGCTTACTTTAGCACTGGAACTGGCTAAGGTTTATTGCTATCGCTACTTCGAAAGCGTTCATGGTATTTCTGTACTTTTTGGGCATTAATAAAGTGAGGAAGAAAGTTCTCAAATGGAATAAAGAGAAAAAGTGGACCTGACCTGGAAGTCCAAATTCGCCTACTGCGGCGTGAAGCTTAGTCTGTGTTTAGGGCGCACGGCGAGGGCTGTCTATGACGGGCGATACAGCTAGCTCCTTTATCAGTATGCAAGTGGAATCCAAAAGCGGAGAAGGATCCTAGAAGCCTCTTTTCAAACTAGTCCAAAATACACCATTACCTTGTCTATTTCCTTGAAGGGATTGTAGTAGTTGAGGATAGACTTCTTTTGTATTTCCAGGGTAGTAGGCGAGAGCTCTAGCTGCTTACGATGCTCTTCTCTTGATTCTCCAACACGTAGGCTATGGCGCTTGGTTGGGGTCATAAAAGGTGGGTAGGCAGATCCGGCCAAGGGTACCCTTATGGTAAATAGGGATTAAAGCTCAAGCGGCTTCAATTATGAGTTCCTAATAGTGGTTGAAAGATAAGGCAATTGAGGAGGCTCTTAGCACCTTAGGTTTTGATTCATATTATTATTACTATTTCTTTGGCTCCTTTTCCAGCCACAGGGAATAGAAGAAAGTCAGGTCACTTAAGCGGAATGCCAGAATATCTCTTCTCGAACACTTTGTATAGATCTAAGTATTTACACTACAAAGATCATAAAGGCAGGTCTGCTCCTAAAGTGCACAAAGAGTCCATAGGCTGTCCTTCCAAAATAGTTGCTTGCATCAGATCAGAAAATCTCTCTCGCTCTTGTTGCTCTGTTCTCAGTCTATCTTTCCATTCTTCTTGCTGGAGGCCTTAGTTTAGTCAATTAGCAAGTGATTTGGAATAGAGATAAGAAAGTGGTCCATCAAAAATACCAGAATATGACGATATCTAGATTCTATAGAAAATACTAATAAGGTTGGTTCACTCTAAGCTCTCTGAGCCAATTCCAAAGTCGGAGATCAATAAGAAACAAGATACAATTTGACAGTCACTACTTTTTCATGTGGCCCACGGTAACCGAGGGTGAACAGTCCGCACAATGAGGGATTGCTGCAGCTCTTTCCGCAGCGCCCTCTTCCTGTTTTCGAGGGAGCTTTATTTTGGATAAAAAGCATTCTATTCCGTATAAGAGAGGCATTAATTAACAGCGGGCATATGCTCCCCAAAGGCGCCTAGCAAATCTCCCATTGCAGCTTCTCGTTTGTTTTCTACTTATACGATTTCTTGCTCTACTCTCTCAAGTCTGGAAGCGATATCAATCTTTATTGCCTCGGCCCCGTATCCCTTTGCCTGCTATTTATAGGCGTTGGAGGCCCACAGCTAACTACGGCATCAAAGAAAAACAGCCAGTGCTATTAATAGTCTGTTTTGATGCTTGGGGTTCTCCTCAATTCACATATTATTGAGCCCATCCACTAGATTGAAGTGCTTCCCTACTATCTAGTAATAAAGGCCAAACTTATCTATACAAAAATCGAATAGGTAGCCACGCGGCTTAACCTCGATCACGAAGGCAGCGCCCAAGCTAAGCGTAAATTCAGTCAGCCACCACAAGGTTTGTTTTTCCTCAGCCAATCATTACTCAAGGCTCACCAGTAAAAAAACCTGTGATCTGTCCACTACACAGAGTACCATGACATGACTACTCATCTGAAAATGGCTTCCTAAGTGAAAGTACCAACCATGACTACTCATCTTGAAATGGCTTCCACTTGTCGTACGCGTACTCGTCTTTCTACTGGCTTATACTTTTGTCTTTAACTTACTTCTTTCTACTTGTGTTTCACGGGTCCAGCGGAATGCTTCACTCTCTCCTTAGCAGAATGCTGAACTCTCTCCTTAAAGGGATTTTGCAATAGTCTAACTCTCGTCCGTCTTTGCTTAGGAAAAAGATGTTTGGCCGAAGCCCTATCTCTTGATTGATCTGATCAGACACTTGCTTTTTCCTGCGTGCTTGTTATCTTGAGATTCTTTCTACAACTAATGATTTGGAGCCGTATCACCGCGTGTAAAACTGTGTCCGGCGGGAAAGAGATGGAATATGTTGCTTCTTTCTTTCCAATGAGAACTAGACACGCGTCTTATATCCCCATGTTTGGGATGCTGTTTCAACCCGATCATTTCACGGACACGATCTGTCTTTCTGTCTTTAACACCTATATAGCTTAGCTTCTGTCTTTCTGTCTTTCTTTACCACCTATATGGCTTTTGTTTACTCTTTTTAGGGTAGTATTGGTTAGTTTAGGCAATCCGACCTCTTCCTCCTGTAAGGTGTAGACCTCAATTGATCTACTTCCTGTTATCTATGAGATTGATTGTTAGGCAGATGGATTCGCCAAGCCGACGGTGCGCTGCGGGCCAAGCTAACCTAAGCCTGACAAGCCCTAAAACGAATAATGGGCTGCAACTGAAACAAAGAAAGTCACAAAACACCAAAACTCACCATACCCAGAGCCGAGCATAATCAAGGTAAACAGCCAGACTTATATACACTCGCGCTTACCACAACACTAGACTCTCATGCTTCTTCTCTATCTCTGGTAAACTTAACAAGCACTGCGGATTCGGGATACCCTGACCAGTGCCTTCAGCTTTCAACTGTATCTGAAACTAGAAATGAAACGCGGAGTGTAAGCATCGACTGTAATAGTAGCTTGTCTGGCGGAACTGTCAACTTGGATTCTTTACTTATACATGATTTCTCCCGGTTAATGTCTATTAAAGAAAGGGTGCAAGCGAGTTAGCCGAACGAAAGCCCATCTGATCCTAGAAGTTATATGGGCACTAACATAGAGTATCTTTTATTTCCTTCCTTCTCCATGAGTAAATAGGTACCTTTATCTACTTGCTCTTATTTCGTTCTCGCCCATCGTTATCATTTGGGTAATTCATTCGTACTAATACATTTTCTTCAATAATGCAGCCAACTTGCTTGAGATTATGGGGCATAGGATATAGTTGCTTGAGATTATGGGGCATAGGATATAGTCGTTACTGCTTGAAGGGAGGTAGGAGATAGGACGTGCATAGAGAAAAGTCAGGGCAGTTATTCTGGCTCCCATTTATAAGAAAGGGACTGTGATAGTCGTTCTTGATTATTGACCCGATAGATCTATACGGCTCTTCTTTACTTCCCGCGGGTATCACAATAAAAGTGTTCTTAATTACCCATATACCAAAAAAGAAGTACTGTAGTACTATAGTAAACAATAGAAACTTCTTATATAGCCCTGTAGTACTTTTGTAAACTTATTAGATAGCCCTTCCTTGCAGTACTAAAACAATGGATACTAGGCGCTGTGCGTATCAACCCGTGCTGTGCTGTAGCTAACGCCTTAAGTCTCCCGCCTGGGGAGTACGTTCGCTAAAAGGAATTGACGGGGGCCTGAGCATGTGGTTTAATTCGATGCAAAGCGAAGAACCTTACCAAGAGTCAAGTTTTGGGGATCTTAAGCAACAGAAGCCAGGAGTCTAAAGTAAGGGATAAGGGCGGACGTACTTACTGTTTAAGCGCTAAGTAAGGAATACTCTGCGGGGTGCAAAAGTCATCATATAAAGAATCGGCAGTGCTTGTTAAGACAATAGGAAAGGAGGAGTCTCAAGCGAAGCAAGTCAGAGGTTTCAGGTTCCATATAGATATATATATAACTGGTGTACCCACATCCAATTCCACAAGTCAAGTTTTGAGCGTTAGATTGGCCTAACTACGTTGCTTGTCGGCTTGTCTGCTTGTTTAGTAGTGTCTTGGCCGCTGCCCTAACTTGAGACTTATAAAGCTACTAAGTAGGGACGGACAGTGATCAGCGGAGCTACCTAATTAATAATAGAATAAATAGAATAGAACTCACATAGTTGTATATAAGATATTCTGATTTGAAATATGATTTGAAACAAACTTCCTGGCGTCGAGCTCTTTTTCCTCCCCTACTGTATCGTTACCGCTGTTTAGTTTAACCACCAAGTTCGGGATGGATTGGTGTGGTTCCTCTACGCCTAGGACACCATAACATCATATTGAACCAAACCATGAACGAAGAAAGGCATGAGAGAAAAGCTGCATATTGGCTAGTGATAGTGATGCCGCAATTCTTTACAGGAAGTGAAGGTAGAGCAAAGACTGGTGCTGAGAGCCTCCTTGATAGATGGAGAGAGGCTTTCTTTTGGTTTTGAATGTTGTCAACCAGTTTCACAATGCAAATAGATGGCGAGTGCCTGTACTGTAGATTTGGGCTCAGGTCGTGTAAGAACAAGGTTAAAATCTCTCTCGGTATGTTAGGATGCCTCAACTGCATACATCACTGCACTTGCACTTTACACCTATCGTAATGATTAACTAAAGTCTTGCCGTGACCTTATCTTTATTCTCTATACTTCTGTGTTTCTGTCTTGGATTCTCTATACTCATTTCTGTCGCTCCATCCCCGCAGGGACATAGAACCCGTGGCTGTATCGGCTGTGCTACCGGGGGCTCTGGGTAAGTTTGAATAAGAGAGCACTCATCTTGAGGTGGGCTTGCGACTATGAAGCTTTCAGCTGTTATCCGCTCCTTACTTGTCCACCCAGCGTTTCCCGTGGGCATGGTACACCAGAAGATAGTCCTTCCCGGTCCCATCGAAAAAGGAACAGGACTCTAATCTACCTCTGGCTCTTCCCCTTAAAGGCAAGGGACATCCCTTTCAACCTTACCGACTAAGTCAACTGACCTTGTGCGCCGGGCTTGGTAAAGAGAATGAGAATCCGGTTGAGCAAGTTAATTGATTGCATTACTAAGGGTATATAGCATGGTTTAGAGTGCTCTATGCCGCCAGCGCCCCTATCTATTGAATGGAATCTATTGGATGGGGGAACTCTCTCAGTTGTATGCTCTGTGCACTGCTGCTAAGCTACCAAAGGAGCAACAAGCAAGTAACGGGTATTCTCCTCGTTTTAGGGTCCCTTCACAACACAACCATTCGGACAGGCGGCTAAAACTTCCTTAACGGGCTTAGAACTGACACATAGACTGAGAAATACTTCTACTGGTATCCAACAAAAAGTGCACTTTGCTTGAATTCCTTTTGCTCTAAGTATACACCGCCAGTGATTACGGACAAAGAAGTAGATGCTCAAGCCCGCAATATAATGAGTTTGGTACGCCCCGAACGGAACTCTCAAACTAGAATCAGGGGATAGCTTATTCATGAGCTCGATATGGGGAATACGAGGTGGTTATCGACCCGTGTTATAATGATGGAAATCTATATGGTAGCCGTAAGGTAGGAGCTGTGATCAAATGAACCGGTCGAGTAGAGCGAGTTGAGTGCCCTTTCCAGGTATCGTGAATTATGATCGGAAGTTTTGGAAATTCGAATCACATTATCCGAGCGGTTGTGCCTAATGTCTTTCTTAGATCCAAATAAGGTCCTTTCTTTTCAGAGTCCTGATTGAGGTTAAGATGTTGCCCGATGCCGGAAGTGCAGTGAATTTCTAGTAGTGATCACGAAACGTTTTGGATAACTCATGATGGGTACCCCCGGTCCATTCAATGCTTGAAGGAAAGATTCTCCAGGTCCATTCAATGCTTGAAGGAAAGATTCTCGCGAAAGCTGCAGCGTATAGTGATTGGGCCAGGAAATTATGGTTCTATAATAGGACTAATTGAATCAGCAGGTTTGTTTAGTCCGTCATGATGGACCCGGTTCTTTCTTTTTATCCGATTAGTTCTAATTGGGGTGGTTTTCAACGAATCAAAAAGCTCTGGTTTCAATTAAGACAGTGAAAGTAGTTTAGGCGCAAGCAATAAGGGAATTCATTATTCCAGGCAGAAGCCCCAAGGTATGAGCGATCCAATTTCAAAAAGAGGACTAGGCCTTGTTGGAGTAGCTCGACTGCTGGGATCAAAGTCTCATTCTCGAACGTAGGTTTCTCAGGTCTCTGTCTCCACTGCCCAAGGCCTTTACTATCCTCGCAATGTTCAGGTAAGGGAAAATACCGAAGCCATTGTTTACAGCCGATAACTGCACATTTGAAATCTCGGGTTCAATAATCCATCCACTCTTTCTTTTTCGGAAAGCTGCCCCATTAGAATTGTTTGTTTTTCGCTCCTCAGTAAGGTTAGCTTTCTTAGATAAGGTTGATCACTATGATCTTGAGTTATTCTGTGGGCAGGGTCGAACCCATAGAGATAGTTGAAAGCTCTGGTTGTAGAAGCAGTTCTTTGTCCGTGTCCTGCTTCATTAGTATAGATTGTATATCTCCCTCATTGAAGTTCTAAGAGGATGTATTCCCGCATTGACTTTGTTCCTGACTTTGTTCTGCGAGGATGCATCCTTCGCCCTGTTCTCGGCGTTTTGATGATCTCCTCCTTGGCTCGGGCTTCCGTATTCTGTTATATATACGCAATTCTCACTTGCATATATATAACTGAAGCAATCCTAACAAAGATTGGGCATGCTAGCTCAGAGACCCCTTTTTCCTTGCTTTCGGATGCGGCCCACAAATGGGTTCTATCAATAGATATAGAACTTGGCAGAACATGGACGTTATAGCTTAATCAATAGGGCTTTCAGCACCTGCCTTTTAAGTCAAACTTATAGCGAGCCTAAAGTTGCTCTTTTGAAAAGACATGCTTTGGAACCTTTAGGGTAAGATGTGGTTATATATATGAGTCATTCAAAGGAGAAATCTCCATTTTGGATAACCTTTAACAGTTTGTAGTGGAAAACCTCGAGAACATAATCGTTTATAGTAACTCACAGGAGGCCGGAGTACTGTGTTCGGGGTGTAGCAATCAAATCCGCTTTACATGAAACAGTGCTCAGACAAAAGTGCTATTTCTTGGCCATTGGATCAGCAAGGGTTCAGATGGATCTTGAGAAGAGATGGTCAGTTGTGGACTGGGAAGTGCCGAAGAAGGAGATTCGTTCACAGGATTTTAGCTAAGTTATCCCCGGCAAACTCACCAGCATAGACTAGTGAAACAAGATGAATGAACGGAATCACCCTCGGTGACGGGTTTCCACCACTCCCTTACCTGACTTTACTTCCTATTGCTAATGCCCCTAGTAAAACAAAAGCACCAGTCGAACTAGACCGCCCACTTTCTATACGATTGAAGAAGCTTCGAAGCCACTCTTGCACATGAATATGATCTTTGGCTCTTTCTTTTGCTAAGTGAAGAAAAGGGCTTGAATATATACATACGAATAGGCTCTTTTCTTTTTCATAAGGTGCTGAAAGCCTTGGGGCACGAAATCTTGAATCGCCTCCATTATTAGCTTTTGAAATGCAACCCTATTTCACCTACTTATCGGCGAAACTAATTCATTTGATCCTAATATCTTTGCTTTAAGCTCCCATTAGCGGTAAAGAACTTGAACTGCTCCAGACTCCCTAACTCACTTAGAAGCAAGTCACTCCACTCTGTACCCTCCCCTTTAAGAACCAACAACACAATCATAAACTCCATTATACAAGTCAAATCATTCATTCCAACTCAAGAAACCAATATTTAGTGCGCTGAAGCAGAAACAGAAGAACTACTTGCCTGCTGACTCACTTTCGGCTGAACCTTGAATGGCACTTTTGCCAACACCCTAACTATACTTTAAGACGAAAACAGGACAGTAAAGGAAGCTCCATCTTTTCCATATAAGAAAGGAATTGAGCGCAAATCATTAATTTCAACAATGTTGAAGGCTTTCACAACACCTGATTTAGAGTCGCCAACAACAATAACAGGAATTGTCTATGAATGAAATCTCTCTTGCACTTGGTATAGATTCTCTGTAAAGTTGAATTGGGCGACGGGTACCTTCAATGGTGGATTATATTTGATTAGTGACACAGTAGTTAAACAACGATAGGGATTACAGACCCTAGTATGGAGTCGGTTCATAAAGTGGAGTTCTCAGGGAAGAATAGTCAGGAAGGCTCTTAGCACCTATTGATCATCATATTTATAATAAGCTGGATCCGGAGCAGTGATCAAGTCTGCATCAATTCATAAATTCCTATATGCGTTTGAAACAGTAGCCATCTAAAGCTGCCCTGTTCTTGTTAAGTATCCGAGTAAGGTGAGTCAGCCAAGCATATACTTTAGCTCGAAAGATTCCATAAATGTTTGACTGAAGACAGCGCGGGTAGTTATTGAATCATAGGATTGATCTGCACTAACGGAAAAGGGAGTTGACCTGCATTTATATAAGTGGAGAGATGGAAATTGAGTATTTACTGATTAAGTATTGACTGAAGACTCAACTGCGCCCTAAGGATAAGGATACAGAAAGAGCTGGGTCTCTATCATCAGAAGGAAGGAGAAAGACTCAAAGCGGGATCTAAAGCTGCGGAACGTAAAGTATAGGTCGGCAACAGAAACGAATTAATACAAACCCAGGAGCAGGAATTGTCTCGCTTAAGCCCTGGAATTGTCACTCTACTTGTAACACTGCTTTGCTTCAGGCTGACTGCCCGGCGCACAAGGGAAGCGAAGAATGAGCTGGGCTTCCTTTCTAACGCTTTCAACTCAACGAACGACTAACGCGCAAGTCAAAGATTCCATGAATTCTTCAGACAGTTTTTTAAGTAATAACCCGTTGTTGGCTTAGAGTCTCTATAAACCGGTGTTTGAGGGTTAGCCTACCAATATTCTCTTTGTTGCAAAGCTACCCGGGCATTCCGGTGTTTGAGGGCGAGATCCACTTGTCAGCAGCAGTGATGGTTTAGTTTCTAGGTCAATTCCAGCGAGAGTTGATTCTTTCATTCCTATTAGCGCATCACATGCAGTTCATAAATGTTTATTTGAGTTTCGCGCGTCGGGAGCTGTTTCATTTGATTGACTCTGCGCTCGAAATAGAGTAACAGGACAGACACCCATGACTCTCTTTGGGCGCTAAGGTTGCTCGAGCTTTTATTGAAATCCGATCTTATGCTTCTGGGCTAACGGGAACAGAGGGTTGAGGTTCATTCCTATCTATCATCATATATAAGATACCCAATCAAAAAGGAGAATATTAGCATTCTTAAAGCAACTCGTAGTGCCGATATTCTTAAAGCAACGGAAACCAGTTCAGAAGCAGTGTGAGCTCCCGACGAAGACGACGAATGAATGAAAAGCTGTAAGTCACGGAGAACAAGCAAGCCTAAGTGCTTACGTGCGTGTAGGTTCTTTTTCGTTTAGAACTTAGAGTCCAGAGAGCAAGCTACTGTGTCAGGTCCAAATGTTGTACTGGAATCGAGGGTGCGGCTGCCCATATTCTATTATGATTTCTAGTATAGTTAGTGAATCTGGAAACAATGCTTGCTCTGTTCTGTTAGATTAATCTCTTATCGTTAGCTTACTCTTGTGGATGCAGGGGTTGCCTCTATTTTGGATGAAAGTGAGTTTCGGGGTGGAGTGACTTAAGACCTTATAGGAGTGTCGGACCTTACCTTATTGGAGTTTCCGGGTAGAGTGACTTCTCATACAGAAGATAGGTTCACACAGGCCTCTCTTTACTTAGTAGTTAATGCTTGACGTATCTTGTTAAGTGTCAATCAAGTCAAGTTGGGATTCAATTCCATAAGTGAGTTCACCGTTCGCCCTATGGCGTTGTTAGTGAGTTGTGCAGTTCAAGTCTATATATGGCGGCAGCAGTCAATAAGGCAATTCTCATCGACGTGGGTGGGATCGCCTTTCTAAATCCATAGTTTCTTCCTGAAGCTCTTGCTTGTGTGTAACTTCCGTTAGCGCAGATCAATTGTAACGCGTAATCTCACAGCTTATTAGTGACAAAAGCTCATGTTCGCCGACTAGAATATCATATAATCGGCTTCTTTCTGAGCGTTCTTCTGTAGCTTGTTGGCTTCTCTTCATTACGTATTCAGTACAACGTGCATTTGTTAGGCTTTTTTCTCATCGGTGAACTGAACTCTGATCGCCCTTTCTCATGAATTGACTATGATATATTACAACATAATAGGGGAGAGATCCGCTCGATGCTTTGAATAGCCACTTTTCAACCAGACCGCAGTGAAAAGCCCGTAACCTCTGTCCTAACCTAATTAATAGTGTTTGTTGGATTCAGCTGTCTCTGTCCTCAACAATCTGCTCTTATTATTGGGTCACTCAATTCTTTTCTGAACGTGTTGTTGGGATTACGTGAGTTTTCAATTCTCCCTTGTGCATTAGAGAGCTAAAAACACGTTGTTACCACTTATTGCCCTTAGCGCCCTAAACGGGATAATTCCCACTGGGTTTTCGCCCTGCCCCGATGATATGCCATTTGACTATTTCAAGTGTTCGTGCAAAAAGATCCTCATGGTTTAAAGAGCACTAAATTATCTTATGCCTATCTGAGTTCAACAAGTTAGGAGTCCGCTGCCCGCCCACCACGATATCGGTATTTGTTTGGTACCGGTATGCAAAGGTTCGAATCCTTTGACTCCAGGTTGCTTGTTCGTAGCGCTTACGTGAGTTGTCGGAACAAGTTACTGGCTTAGGGTGGCAGGAAATCAATAATTAACGTCTGGGGATGAGTACCCATTCCGAGCTAGTTCTTCTTTCTAGTAGATTGCGCTAATAGTTTGTTTCTCTTGAGGCAGGAGGAATCCGTTCGTGCTCAAAAAGAAAGGTAATCTTGAAGCCCAGCCATTTGCTTTGCCAGTCATCACTATGCCCTGGTGCTTCTTCCCACCGGTCGGCCAATTCTTAGCTTTTCTCTTATCCTGAGCTCAGCTCCATAGGGTGCAGTAGATGATCTTTGAGCAAGGAAAGAGGGAATCCAATCCAGATAGAATATTGATGTCCCCATTGTAGCTATTGGGAAAATTGTGCCTATATTATCATTATCAAGAAAGTCGGACGACTGCTTATTCTAGACATCCATCCCGCTCCGCTCGTAAGCTGTGAGTAAAGAGCGCTGGGTTCACTTCATCTTCGGCTCCTCGTTTTGATTCTGAAATCACTCTCCATAAATTGATATTTGTAGAATTACTCCACTGAGACAAAAGGATATACCCGATAAAGAGCATCGCATTGTCAGTGCATCGCTTTAGTCGTTCTTTTCGCATCGCTTTAGTCGTTCTTTTCATTTATTATATGTATGAAATCGAAATCTCAATCAATTCTATTCAAGAAGCCACCCGGGCCATAATGTTGCTAACAAACAACACAGCGCACTATTCAATAGAAGATCAATAGGAATAGTAGTCCAAATAAAAGCTTATTATGAGCATCTATATTTATTGGATAGAAGTCAATCATTTCCAAGATACATCAAATGAAGGTTTTTGATTATGTAATGGAACCGCTTATTACGCCGCAACTCTAGACAATAAACTAAGTCAGGCTAAGCGCGAGCAGAGTTTTGTTACCGCTACGTAGGCTACTTATCTACTTTCTCTTTTTGAACTACAGCTAACTTGAAACCGTATTCTACTACACCTAGCTTCAAAAGTCGGGGCGCAAAGAGAATACTTTAGCCTAGCGTTGGATGCTGGTAAATCATATTATGCCGGAAGAGAGAAACAAGCTTTGGGCCGGGCAATAAGTTAGGATTAGGAAAGGCGAAAAAGCTCTTAAGAAGGAGAGGAGACTCTATTCTTTAAGGCAGGAGCACAGTCGATCATAGGTTGGAAAAGGGAAACCGCGCATCTGTACTTCATATGATCCTATGCTTAGCAACATTAGAAACAGGTATTAATATCACTTAGCAACTGTAGCAATAAGGCATTACTTGCTTAGCTTCCGCCGCTACTTAAATAGCTAACCTTAGCAACCTGAGCTACAAGTATTGATTTTCTTATTCCACTCGGGATGCGCCTACCTCGGTTCCCTCGCCTACCTCCCTATTGCCAACAACTGGAACTAGCCCTTCACTCACTACTACTAATGCACTAGATCGCACCCTATTCTATGTCTTCTACCTAACCAAGTAGTCAACAAGCAGACAAGTCACTACTGGAGCAATAAACCCTGTATCGGAGCCAAGCCTTTTCTACCAGTAAATCCTCTTCTAAAGATCTATAGAAGCAGTGCCTGTTAGGTCTACTCAAGAATCAGTAGTGGCTAAAGGGAGAGTTGTTGGCAAAGGGGAATCAGTGGTTCAAAAGGTTAGGTCAAGTCGAGAAGAGGTTGGCTTTGGATCTTAACCAGTGTGGTATGCCAGCTGCTTGCCCTCGAAAGATCTCTGTCCTGGTTGACTCGGTATCAGGGTTTAGCCAGTACTTTCAAGGAAGCACGTAAGGATGTTGCAATACAAGATCAGAGGGCTATAGGGGCATCAAAGGCTTATTTGCTTGTTCCTGTTCCTGTTCTTGAGATATAGTAGTTCAGATCTTCTAGCTGCTTTTGTTTAGTCTCTTCTCTCTCTATTATCTCTTTGAGTAGCTTGCCTGATAGCATAGTGAGTGGTTGTTGACTTGTCTAGTCGAGTTAAACCTGTTCTTTACCTTAGCCATCTCATTCTTCGCTGCCCTTATCCGGAGTCCCGAGAGCAAATCTCTATCCTCTTGCGACTAAGACAGATTAAACTACTCTACTACTTGTTGAAGGGCGAATACAGGACTCAGTTGCATTCTTTGACTTACTGGGTTCATTCTGACTGCTGTTACTAATTTCTACTACTATACCTTTGTTACCAATTCCTGCTGTGTATACCTTTGTTACCAATTCCTGTTATGACCAAGATTCTGCATAAGGTATCTTCTCTATCCTATGAAACCTATTAGCAGTAGGAATCCACAGAACCACTGAAATTCTTTCTTAGAGCAGGAACAGGCTTTCCCCAGTAGTTGTTAGGATGCGGGCACCCTCTCTTTCTCTTTCAAATAAGTAGATGTTTTTCATGTAATTTCCAATCCAACTAAAGAAGTTGTGTTCGAGTTTGTGTAGTTCGAGCAAGGATCTCTGCCTGGTAAGGGAGTGGGGTATATAAGAGGGTAGGCCGGGAAGTAGAAGTAGTTGTCAGAGAGGAGCCTTAGAGAAGAATAGCCTGTATCAGATGCTTTTCAATATCTATTATTATTATGATTATTTCAATTAAGATTTGAGTTGACTCGGTGTCAGAAACAAGTACTGGCTTTGAAGCTCCCGTTCGCCATGAAGACTCAAGTGAAGTTTAGAGAGAGGTGATTTACCAAAGTCTACTCGCAGTACGAGGAAAGGGAAAAACGAAAGCTCGACTAAGGGAGAGGAAAGGGATTCTAAATCAGGGTTTCCAGCCCCAACAAGTAGTCTAGTAGTAGAGTAGTTAGGTATCCTGTGTTGTGTTCTATAGGTATCCAGTGCCAGTTCTAGTTTCAAGATCTGGATCAGAGGCTCAACCAGAAGCAAGGTAATCCGCAAGTGAAAGAATCCGTTTGAAGGTAAGAAACAGTATTCAGTCTTGTTCCAGAAGCAAGGGAATAAAGATCTGAAGCGGGGAGTTCCGCTGTTATAGTGCATTTGAAACCCGAATCTTGAGGCAGCAGAGATATAAGTGGCACAGAGGACAATTCTGTTAGATGAGATGCTACTGACGCATGAACTAAGGAACTGTTAGAACTTCTTGTCGGCTTGTCGGCTTGTCGGCTTGTTTAGTAGTTACTTGGCCGCCACCCCACAAAGTATTGAGCTTCTTTTTGGAATGAAGCACGACTTGGGTTACCTCTTTTCCTTGGTTAAAGATTAGACCTTGCTTGCCGACCAAAACTTGCAGTTATGAATTCTATTGAGGATTCCCCGGGTATATATGATCGATACAATTAGCTAGAAAATGGATTTAACATGTCTTAAACTTAGCAAAAAGCCTAAGGTCTTCTGTCCGGAAGGTAGAAAACGTGCAATTCGTTACTGCCCCAGAGTCAAATTCTGTACTGCCCTATAGTATAGTATAGTCATAGTAGTAATAGCCTGTTTCTCTGCTTCTCCTCTTGCAACTTACACTCTGACTTGATTCTTATGGAGCTTTAACAAAACCAGTACTTTCTTTGGCTTCTTCTTATATATATGATTCTATTGGTAAATCGTATTAAGTAAGTAGGGGAGCTCACTCAGATCTTTGCGTAAGTAGGGGAGCTCACTCAGATCTTTCTTGTGCTTATGATCTTGTTTACAATAAGTATCATTCTTTTATTTCACCGAGAAACTCACTCTCTTAGCGTGGCGCCCGACCTCTCTTCTCTTGAAGACGAAAACCACACTTGAAGTGAAGCTGATCTCAACACCGACTTTGAGCCTCTTGATACGAAATCTCCACTTTCTGAACCAGCCCCCACTTGTTCTAACGGGAACTTACTTGCCAACAGAAACAACACTCGCTCGCACTGCTCCATCTTATGCATCTGGTCCTGAAAAACTGGTTATTCTCTGTTTCTACTTAACTCGCACTAGGATTAACCTCGCACAGGAACAGGATACTATGAACTTACCGACACAAGAACGGAACTTTACTTATAGCTTGCTGCTGCGCCAACTAAGACGGATCCAATTAGGGATTTGACTATCACTGCAGCTTACTTTCTCGTAGACAACTTGAACACCCGAACTAACTCTACTTGAAGAAGAAGCACCCGCCAAGCAACTACTCGTTTTTCATAAGTCCTGTTTTTTTGCTACTGGACTAGAGAACCTTGCTGTTGCTGATCTACCTGTTGCTTCCGCGGATACGGAGTTTATTGTGGAATTAATACTTTTGATAGAGTTTCGTTCTTTGTTTCCTGCCTGAGAGTACTAGGGTTGGTCAGCTACTCCTGCAGGATCTTACTTTGTTTAAAGAGAAGATGGATGCCGAAGAGTGCGAGTCACGTCTAGGAGTAAACGTTCTCCTGTTATCCTGCTCATAAGTATATGCTTGGCGAGAAGTTATTACAATTCCAGTTTTCTACTACTAATGGACAATACAACAGGACTATAGAGTTGAATTCAGTACTCCTAGTTTCATTGTGTATTTCTAGTTTCATTCTGACTTTAATATAAGAGCACTAGGGGCGTAGGTCAATTCTTACCTTCGAGTGGAGAGCACATGGTTGGTTTAACCCCTTTTCTATTATCCCTAGGCGGGGAACAAGACGGACTCTGTTCCTTATTATGATGATTTTCTCTACGTGAGAAAAGGGAGCTTCCTTTCCTATAAGATATTCCGTTCTGAACCTAGCTCATGCTTTTTCTCTTTCGCTTCTTAATACGGTTGATTACTGACTTCTTTTCTTCTTAACACCGCGGATCCATTCTCCACTCGCTCGCACTGAAGATTCTTATGCTTTAGATCTTTATTACCTTGCTTGTTCTTTTGCCGATTCCTTAGCTTCTGGTGTTGGCGAAAGTGGTGTTTTGGGGAATCTTTCCCTTTAGCCTTGTCAACAAATAAAACATGGAATCTTTCGAGTACAACTCGGGCAGTATTTCTTTATCGTCGTAAGACCTATTACTCCTCTTATAGCTCATCCTTCTTTGATTCATTTAATACCAGGAAATCAAGTCATAAGTTTGATGCTTCGGTGAGCTCTGTTAGCAAGTTACTTAAAAGAAGCATTAGCGAGCGGGTATCTTTGTGCCAGCTCATTCTGAACTGCCCTTCCATTAACTATCCACTTGAAGAAGAATGAATTGATTTTCTTTCGAGCGCGGAAGCTTGAGCAGAAGCGGAACTCCTAACGTGCAACTTCTATAACGCTATAATAAGGACTCACTCCATTCCATTCTTTCCTCGCACTCCAAGAAACTTAACTTCCAGTTCAGAATGCCATTGAACCGCTGATTCGTGACTCAAAGCTTTGCTTCCTTACTCCTCTCCTCACTCTTGGATTTCGCCAACAGCCAAGACGACAAGCAGACAAAAGTCAAAGGAGTGGTATAGGTCGAGGCCTCTATAAGACGTTGAACCTATTTTCTGCAATTCTGTTTATGTTCTACAAATCAGTGTCATCCACTGTATCGGAATAAACGGAATCGGGGGAAGGTGAGTCGGAAACGGAAATGAAGGTTGTGTTGTTACTTAGCTTTAATATAAGTAAGGGCAAGCTGCTTTAATATAAGGCCAGATGTTGAAGGTATGTTTTAAGTCAACTCACTCCTGTTCTTGTCTACAAATAGACCCCTCCGGCTTTATTAGTTCTACTACTCTACTATCCCAACAAGTAGTATAATTAGTCTTATCAGAGTAGAAGACCGGTTAGGAGTTTCATGAAATACCTTATCCGGAGTAACGAGGGAACAACCTTTCGGGATTCTATTTCAATTCTGACTTGAGAGTTTAGGTCGCTGTATCAAGGGTTGGCTAATGACAAGCTGCAAGCGCTAAGTCGACCAGAGAATGTCCGGTTTTCGGCGTCAGCAACAGGCAAGTCGTTTACTATCAGTTAACTACTTCCTCGGTGCAAGACAAGTTATCCTGTGTTCATGGGACAAGCAACGTAGTTAGTAGACAAAAACCAGAAGAAGAGACAAGCAGACAATCAGGAGAAGAAGGACTAATACATCATTCGGGAAGTGGAGTTCTTGTGCTCTAGTTCGAGTGAGCAACTGTAATAACGAGAACCACTAAAAGTATTAGGATGCCGATCACTATAATGAATGCTTATTCGAGTATCTGGGGGTGCCTCAATGCTCCTCTTTTAAGTCAGAACACATACGACGATATTCTTTCACCCTTGTGCCTTAGTTGTGAGTTTAAGTAAAGGCTTTCAGCACCTCCTTTTCTTTTAGTAGTTAGTTTAAGGCTTGAAGCACCTCCTTTATATGTGCATGAGATTCAATTAAACAAAAGAGCTAGCGTGAGTTCGTCTAAGTAGAAAAGGGTAGGAAAGGAGGTTTGATAAGTGAGTAAGGAATAATCCGTTTGAGAACTTATAAGAAGGAATCCGCTGTAAGGTTCCGCACACGCTCAAGCAAATAAATAAGCCTTAGTTATGGGCCGCACCCGCTCAAGAACTAGTGAGTTGCAGTGAGGCTATGGGTTACTTTCTTCGACCACAACTCGGTTAAGGGAAAGCTGTCAATGAGGCGATAAGAGTCGTTTAACCCAATGAGAGGAATTTCAGAGCATTGCTTAATTTACACTCCGTCAGTTCATAAATGAATCAAAGACTCGGTGCTTGCGGAGTTCTCTGATCTTCTCTTCTGCGCAAGTGCAATTCCTGTTTAGTTGAAATATAGGGTCGGGTTGGGAAGAATCCATTTTGGAATGCCCAAGTATAGGTGTTTCGGTTAAGTCGAAAGTTTAGGTTGGCAAAAGAAAAGAAAAAGCAGAGTCATATATGGAAGCAGGTAAAGAATAGGCTAAAGTAAGCGATGAAGCAGGAAGGCGGGAAGCTGGAAGTAAGGGAAAGTATTATTCAGGGGCCAAGCACCCACTAGAGCAAGAAAGAATGATTTCATGGAATTTGAAGACATAGAGGTATGGGAGACAGATGTCAATTCAATCTTCTAATAATAACTGATAGAGACAAGAGTGTGATACCAGAGAGAAGAATGGAGCTTATAAGAGCAAAGATCGAACAGTGCCCCGAACAACACTTGAAACAAATCATGAAACTAGAAACTAGCCCCCCAAGAGTGGAGTAAGAGCACTACGCAACAACAAGAGTAAGCCTAGTACCCGGAACTTCCTTGCTTTATTCGGCTCCGCCAAGCTAACCGCCGCCAAGTCACTACACTATTGAATATAATAAATATTCTCTCTTTTCATATAATATAGATTCTATAGGAATGCACGCAATAGATTATATAGGAAAGGAATGCACGCACCTACACTTATATAATAAACTCCAACTAGTGAGAGAAAGAGCCAAACGCAAAGCAAGAAACAAACATAATGTATTTAGGCGTAACGAGTCCTGCCTGTGTGAACCTGTTTCTAGCGTAAGTAAGTCCTTTGCTGTTATCTATCCTAAAACCTCTCCCCATTGAAAGTACACCTACACCACGCTTCTGATCAAGAAAACTCTCCGTCAATTACTTCCCCTCGCATCCAAAGGAGACTCATGCCCTCCGCTCTGCCAAGCAACGTATACAAAGGCACAGCTATGGACCATGAATGAAACTCACTCACCAGGCACTTAACCACTGCTTCAAAGGCTGCCCCGCCCTAAGAAAGAAGGTATCAAACTACTGATCTAAAGTCTGGTGCAACTAGGGGTGTCGACCTCAACAGCCAAGACGATAAGATTTCAAACAATTGGTCCGTTGCTAAGGTTAGCTAAGTTCACTTGGTGGGTTGGGCAAGAAAGAGTGGAATGCAGTTACTCGGGTCGGGTTTGAGTTCAAGTAGTTTCATTCCAATACGAGGGGAGTGGGGGCTATGGCTATAAAGAATGAAGTAATCAACATGAGCGAGTCCTGTGTTCGGATTCCACAATAGAGTTCATATAAGATAGAGTGAAATACCAGAGTAGCGGTAAGAAATGAGAATCGGAGTCAGGTGTGAAAATCCTTTCAGCCTCTACTTTATGGATGTCTTTCTTTCTTGCCTGCTTGCATCTGCTTGGCTACTACTTAATAGTGAAATTCTAATACTCCTCGGTTTCAAACTAACACTAGCGCTTCTGGTACTTTAGCTGGGAACTTAGCATTCTATGAAATAAGGACCCTATTACTGTTATCCCGCATGACGGACCCTATTACAGTTATTCCGCATCTAAGGTAACTCAGTAGTGAAAGAATGAATATTGAATTACAGAATTTCACTCAGTATTGACTAAGAGAGCATAGTAGTTGCTTGGTTGCTCCTTCTCTAAAGTAAGAATGAAAAACAAAAGTAAGTAAAGGAAGAGACAAGCAATAGGTATGACTACTCCCACTCATATAAATATTAGTTTCCTCGGTTCGGTGCCAGTTTCATTCGATAATGCCAGTCGTTGCGAGTTGCTAGTTGAATTCTGTAGAATGTAATTAGTTGACGGAGGAGTGGGCGTTAGTCTAATTGGTAGTCCTGGTGAGGATGCTTACTATGCTATGCTCCTGGTGAGGGTGCCGACTATGCTCCTGCTGTCTCTGCTCTCCACCTATTCCTGTCTGACCAAACAGTGAATAAGCGCATATTCTTGGCTAAAATGCATTTCCAACTGTGCCTTGAAAGTCCTGTGTTCTACTATCCTGGTTGTTTTGAAGCCAAATAAAGGGAAGCAGTTAGAACAGAGCCTGCAGTGGATGTAGATTCAAAGGTAGGGTATCCAGAATCCGCAGTTCCAGTTTTCGTATCTACGTCAGTTAAGGGGTCAGTGAGTTAGATTGCCGGGGTTTCCTTGATACTTAATCGCCATTTATGTGTCCGGGGGCATTCGATAAGAGCTTCTCTTCTTAACTTAAGAGGATCAAAGTAGACTATAAACACTCGCTTCCATATACTTACTCTGACACTGATTGACTTAGCGAGGAATAGGATTAGACTGATTGTTACGTTACTTATAGGGCATCAAAGCCAGTTTTGTTAGAGCGGCCCTGCCTAGACACGAGAACTCCTACGCGGAACATTATACGTTCCTTGTCGTCTTGTCTGCTTGTTCATTAGCCAAACTACCCTACGCTTTTAACTCGCTAACGCTTTTAACTCGCTAACGCGCAACCCGAATGCTACTGACGCGTAACATTAGTAGTTACTTGTCTAGTAGTTGCTTGTTCATTAGCGAAACTACCCTACGCGCCTTTAACTCGCTGACGCGACACATTATACGTGTCTTGTCTAGTCGTGGCTTGTCGGCTTGTTCCCGACTGACGCGTAACAAGTTCTCTGCCGCACAACAAGTCCAACTCCTGCCGCGACACGAGCAACACTGCCGCGTAACCGGTAACTCCTGACGCGCCTTTAGACTCGCTAACGCTTTTAACTCGCTACCGCACAACGTCTTGCGCCGTTGCTTGGTCGTTAGTAGTTGCTTGTTTAGTAGTGTCTTGTCTAGTAGTTACTTGGCTGTCTGTTTGTCTAGTAGTTACTTGTCTGCTTGTCGGCTTGTTTAGTAGTTACTTGGCTGGCTCTTCACTGCCCTTCGCTTCAAAACCGTTTTTTCTACTTTTGACATATAGGTAGCTTCGAAAAACAGTGAATTGAAGGTCCAAAAACACCCATTTCCCTCGGTCACTTCAATTTCATAGGTTTTGCCATATAGGGAGCTCTGAAAAACAGTAATTTTAGGTCCTTCAAACTCCACTTTAGGAGGGAAACTCCATTTTGCTAGGTTTTTACATAAGGGGAGCTTCAAAAAGAATTTCCAAATAGTCTAGTTGTGGGTCCTTTCCCTCGTCACAATCATTTGAATAGTTTTTGCACATGTGATATAGAAATAAAGTCGACTAAACTCCATTCCAACTTTTTCAATGAAATAGAATTCCTACTTGATTCTTGAATTCCTACTTTTTCTACTAAACGAAACTCCATGAAATTCTTTTCTTTTTGTTTTCAATTCAAGGTGTTGAGGTAGCTACGAGTTGATTTCTGTGCTTGTGTTGTATCTTGGGTGAAAGTAAGGGTATAAAGTAAGGTCAGCGAAGAATGAGCTGGGTGACGAGAGAATAAGCTTTCTTTCTCTTTACCGCATTCTATAACTGGTGATGCAAATACATTATGAAATGATTCTTGTGGTTTCAAAGTTTCTCACTCGCGCTCTTCTCTTGCCACCAAGAAGGTAGTGCAGCTTTGCATGCATCTCTTTAGCCTCTCTAATATGTCATTCCTATCTACAATTGATACAGTGATGATCCATGGTTTTATCAGCACTACTTAAAGTGAACAGTATTTCCTAAGATTCCCATCTACCTTATAACTTGAGTTTCTTTTAAGTATTTTAGTGTTAACGTTATCGTTGCTGCTGATTCTCGAGTTGAAATTTGGTTATGTTTATTGTTACCCACGCCATGTAGTACTGGAATGACTACTAAATAAAGCAGTAGAATGCCCCTTCTTGACTCCGAACAACATGCTCCATTAGAGACGAGTTGCCCTCCGGTTTTGAGTTCTCTTCTCGCTCTTCACTGGTCTCCCCGAACAAAGAAGGTATTATTTTGGAAGCTGTTGCCTTTGACGCTGTTAGCTATGAGTGAGATAATGACACACCAACAACCACCTTAGAAAGCACTTATGCGTATCAAACAACTTCCCTTGATGCTGCGGTATCATCTTGGTCTGCTCTTTCTTTCTGCCTTCTTCCGGTTCTTCTTCTGTGTATTTTATACTGACTCTGTATCCTAAAATGATGCTTTTGGATTCGGTGATCCTATCTAATAACAACAAAACTCGTCAAAGCAGTGAAAAATCACTTGATACTTTGGAACTGCCTGAGCGCCCACCGCCCGGTGAAGCTTTTCCTCTGAAGACCGGTTTGAGTCAACGCTGGGAAGATTTTGATCCTACTCGAGTGAAGGGTTGTACTGTCTTATAATTCATAGCGATTCTTTCCTCCAAACTATCTCGCTAGTCAGTGGATTGGAGACCCGTCTTCGGACAAAAAAGAGAGGAGAAGGGAACTAACCCTATCCATCCCATCGATCCATCCAGTGGAAATACGAGGATTCTCCTATCACAAAGCTTATGGGAGAGAATAGAGTAAAGCTAGCAACCGTCTAGCCTCCTGAACTCTTTCGCGCGCACATCTTTAGACGAAAAAAGAAAGTTCAGCTTCTATTTCACCGTTAGAACACTCGCGGATAGAACAGGAAGAAAAGCACGTTCTGGTTATACTTGCTCGCAACAGGTGCTTCTTTCTTTCTCGCTACCGAGGAGCTTACCTTATGCTTGTGCCCTACCTCCTTTGATTCCTTTTCTCTCCGTACTGGTTCAGGTTCGAAAGAGGTTGTTTTTTGCAGAGGTATTCTCCTTGACTAGGTTTAGGAAATCGAATCTATTCTAACCAGCCCTCTTACTCTTAAGTCAGTTCAAAGCAAGATATCTGTTATTAGGACACTAAACCTGCCTTAACTTAAATACTTACTTACTTACTTAAATGAAATAGGAATAAGGAAACTATAGTCGAAAGTCTTTAAGAAGAGAAGATTCACACCCAAAATGAGTCTCCCACCTAGCCCAAAAAGGGGGAATAGAAAACCAACAACATGAAAGATTCAAGCGTGCCTCCCCTGACTAGAATGTCTAATGCCTATTATATGAAAGGGTACCTTATCTCCACTCGCCTTAAAGCGCCATACGGGGTAGACAAAGTAACATTAATACAGTCAATAAAGAAAGAATCTCTTTTGTCTCTAGCTTCGCTTTTGAATATGCTATGATATGTAGTTTCCTAGGCTGCCCCGTCTGAGATAACAAATCCTGCTGCAATTAGTTGAAATAAATGAATAAAGGTTCCTGAGACCCGCTCCCCTTCAATTGGTTTTGCGCCACTTCGGAGAGTGAAACGCACGAAAGGAGGAGAATTAGTTTTTTGAGCCTTGGAGCCGAAGGAGTAAAAATGGGACTCGCATCCATTGAGAAAATGACTTTCCTAGCAAGCGATACAACTATAGAGTGTGAAAGTGCTTGCATTGACCGGAAGCGCTGGAGAACTTAAGATGAAGATGGTACCATTGAGAAAGAGCAAAATCGAATAGGTTAACTAAGGCTAAAGAAAAAAGAAGACCTATCGACTTCTTGACTTCGCCCTTTTTGATACTGGAGGGCTGCGAAGTAATGAGCTGGCAAGTGAAGTTCTATGGGTATCTTTAGTTGTAATAGGACTTCCTTCTCGACCAGATCACCCCAGCTTTAGCTTAGACAAAATGGGTATTTTATTTGGGGCTTTCCTTAATGCGACACATAAAAATAAGGTCAATTCTGAATGCTGTCTAACCGATCCTAATCGTCCCGGAATCATGGAATTGGGTTTTCTTTCGGGCTGAATTCCCCTTTCATACTGGATTATACCTCTGCAGCCCACAGAAAAAAGAGAAGGAAGGGAATCTAGGAAATGCTTGGAATGGGTTCGCCTCTCAGCGCCTACTATGATTATATAGGCAATTAGTTCAAATAAAGATAGTTAGGAGAAGCTTCAGAGAGATCATACGAATAGGAATACGCAAAAAGGAGCCCAACTCACATCGATAGGGTAATTCATAAGCCGAGTTCTTCCAGGTGGAATACGGAGCTCTATACCGCTTTTATCAGAATGTGGAACCTATATGGTCTTTATTCGACCTGGCTAGCGAATAGAATAAACAATCTAATAAGTGATGACTTGACTGATCTTGATGTAGTGTTTTTCCAGCCTGAGCCTTGCTAGCACGCGCCCAAACACAGACCGAGAACCGAGATGTCTAGCCGGAGTTGTTTCATTTCGATTCTGCTTTTATGTGTGTTGACGAACGAATAGTCCACATCCGATGATCCACATAGTATGCTTTTTGATGTCCTTCAAGATTGGCGTTGGGTGGTGTTTCGAATTCCCGACGTCACATCCCTTCTAGCCATTATTCGTTATTGATATGGTGCCTGTCATTCTCTGTCTTTCCTAGACAAGAAAGCAAGAAATAAGAGTAGGTGTAAGAAGGGCGCACTACCCTTTACTACCTTCTTGAGCTACCACACTCCTTTTAGGAAGTTACTGAAGGAAGGTTCAAGTGCAGGCGCGGAAAAGAAGTCAAGCAGGCAGCCCATCCCAATGGAGTAGAAGCGGGCCTTCGCTGGACCAATCTACTTTTCTCTCTATCGTCTCGAGTTATAGCTAGTCTAGTAATCAAAAGAGAAGCTGATTCCCCAGAAGTTTATATGAGTCACCTAGAAGTGGGCAATCCATTGAAGATTGTCTGGGAGTGAAGGCGAGCAAGAAATCCTGTCTAGAAGCTGGTGCCATACGAGTAAGAAACCAGATTGATTTGGAGATGCAATCCATCCTATGTCAATTAAGTAATATGCGCTTACACATACTTGATTTCGTGCTTCATTAAGCTGTTCGACAATGATTTGAATACATTAGAATCCTTTCACCCTATTTTTTGAATAATTTCTATGATTTGATAGACTTTAGGCTTCCGCTGTTATAAGTAGATTCTGTATGTTTGTAATTTCTGCCTTTTACAATTGGAACCTACCGCTGCCCTTTGATTCTAACATTGCTCTCTCTCCCTCATGCTCCTCTATGGAGTTTCTCTTCTTTTGTCTTACCACGTGTTTTGGGGTTTATTCTATTCCTCGCAGCGCTCCTCTTTTTTGCCTGCCGACTTCCCCTGAAACCCTTTACCTGTAAGCTGGAGCTTACTATTATTCAGCTTCCGTCTGGAGTTTGGTAGTTGGAGTGCTTTTGCCGCCCTCGACCCCTTGCAGCGCATGAGTGTCAAGACGGAGATGGCCAAATAACTTACCGACAGGTTAGAACAGCAAAAAGAAGGGCAGAAAGAGCGATTCAATTGTCGCATATCTGTCTGTCCATACTTTCCACACGATATAAAGCTCCGCCCCTGAAATAAAAGAAAAGGCTCCTGCCCATCTCAGAAACCCCAGGGTGAATAGATTTGCCCCGCTCGCCCGACCCTATTTATAAGATCGAGTAGTGAGAGGAGTGAGTTTTCGTATATCCTGTGTCACTCCTTCAGACCATTAAAGAAACTTGCTTGCCTTCCTCAGGCTTCGCCTATCTGCCTGCGCGCGAGAGAAAAGGGCAATAGTTTAAAAATGACTCGCTTTCCAAAATTACCCCACTATGTGCCATATCACAATGCCGTCAGTATGTAGTGAGTCTGGTCCTGGCATACTGAAGAAAGGAAAGTTCCCTGGGGGTGATAGACAAAAAAGGGCTTGGACTCTCGCTTCGGGTCAATTGTCCTTTGATACGGGCGGGCTTGAGCAAAAGGTTATATGTCTTCTTTCTATAGAAAAGGCATGATGAACTACATAAGCTAGAAAACGACCCGAGGCCTTCGTCTCAATCTAATCAATGGATGTCAACTTAACTGGACAGGAGTTTGGACTTGATGAAATATCGTATAAGTGCATTCTGTTCTTTCTATCTTTGTTCATCCGGGAAAAGTGCTCTCAAAAGAAGCATCGTGATTAAGATGAGAATCTCGAGCTAGCTACCCATCATTCCTTCCGGAGAAATCCCTCACCCGCCCCTACTTATCTTATGCTTATCCGCTAGCTATGATAATCATCTGGCTAATTAACAAGTTGGAAAAAGCCCGTACAAGGAGCTCCGTCGAAGAGCGTCACAAGTTTCTAGATATTAGGAAAAGAGAATCCCATTCATTCATTTTCTATCTAAGTTGTCAAAGATTTGGCTATGAAAGTTTGCTGCTTCGGTGAGCTCAGTTAGCAAGTTCTGGTATATAATTATGTAACCTGACAGCTTCTTCCTTACTCTGAGGCATAGACACCGTGTTAGATAAGTTTCTACGACTCCCTTGCCAATACTGAAAAGAATATAGATAGCGTTCTTACAATAGAATAAGGTCACCTCATCACCTATTACTTGGATTGTTGACTTGTGAAAGTTTTCGGCGATAGGGAGTTCTTTCGCACAACGTCTTGTTGAACTCAGCTAGGCACCGCTATCTATAACTCTCTAAACTCACATGCTTCAGTAACCCAACAATAATATCACTGCTGAGTTTCCTGACTCAAGAAGCAACTTTATACTTTGTCGAGCTGTATGGCATGGCGAGTAGGGCCGGGCCTGTTTCCTATGGAACTCACTACAGTGCTTAATCTCGCTAACACACAACAACAAGTAACGACCAAAACAAAGAGATATGATCAAAAACTCATAGAATATAGAGGTCTCCCCCCAAACAACCATAAGCCTAATGCTATGGCATAAGTAAGCCATACGCGAGTTTAGCTAACGCGAGCAAAGCTATTACAAGTTCCAATGGCGAACTCTCTAAGGCGAAAGGGCGAAAGAAAAGAGTGGATTGAGGCACCCAAAAGAAAAGAGAGTTGATTGAGGCAGCCTCACCCTAGACTGAAGCTAGGGAAGCCGGGCGTAAGAAAAGATGGTTTTCCCGCGATAGATAAGAATTCCGCAATAAAGCTATGAAGCGTCGGTTAAGGTTAAGGTCAAAGTAATAGGATAACAAGCAAAAGGGAATAAGCTTAAGAACAAACACAAGTAAGTTTGCCTTAGTCAGTTGCAGCCATTGTGCACTTGAAGCGGGTGCGTTAAAGAGTTCTCAGGGGGCGAGGTTACTCTATTCTATATTAAGTGACTTATTTATTTCACAATGTTGGGCTTCTTTAACTCTACTCGGAAAGCCCCCAACCAAGCATATAAGATACTGAAGTCAAAAGAGCTACAGCGGAACTTACTCACTAAATACTCTCGTCTCGGGGTGCTTGAGCTTACTCGAAAACAAGAATGGTTTTTTGATTTTCTTACATTAGTTAGTTGTGCACATCATATTCTAGCTATTCTACCTGGCTCAAGGCCTTGCCTTGTTGTGCCTTTTTCAAGTTACAGAGTTTGTGCGTGCGTTAGGCTTATTTTGGGGGTGCAATAGGGGTTTCGCACCTTCTGGATTCCATTCTATGGTTTAGGTTTTAGGGGTGCTAACGTGTTAGGTGAGTTTTCTTACTTTCCTTAATTATTGGTGCCCTTCTCATACAATATGTACTAGTTAATGAGCCCTATAGCGGTTAGGGTTAGTAGTTTCAGTTAGGGTTGCCTCCCTTCTATTCTTAAAGGTTTAGAGCAGCTAAGTGAGTTTTGAAGGAAGCAGTCAGCGGGGAAGTTCATCTATTCATAGAATCTTTCAGTAATATAATTGGATTATGTGCACTTATATTAGATTCTTTTCTTACTTTATGGAACACTTGAAGGCATTCGTAAGCACTTGTTTATTGCTAAATAAGCTAATGCTTAAGTTAGGGCTTTCTTTCATGCTCGATAAGTCTCAAGTATCAAGTAACGTAGAAAGTTGCAAGTCCTGTTTATTGTATCCAGGCAGAGAAGTTTCCTTTTTTTGATCCTCCAGAAGGAAGAAGTGTCGCTTCGAGAAACATGGGTGGGTATTTACTGATGTATCTCGGACCACGAAGACCCCAGTCGTGCTTCTGGTTTCCATTCTGCCATTCCATAGAAATATAGAGAAGGCCACTCCTCGTGCCAATAAAAAGATAGCTAGAATAGCGCATATGCATTGAGATTGGAATTATTGAGTCAAATGATGCCTTGCCAATCGGCGAAAGAAAGATAGCAAGCGCGGTCGGGTTCCTATGCTCAAAAGAAGTGAGGGAGTTTAGCATCTATTCCGCTTCTGGAACTTGCTAAATAAGCTATCTAGGGTCTTGAACTCGCTTAATAAGCTTAATAGGGTTCTTTTGCCTAGCTGAGTTCAACAAGTAATAAGTGAGTTTAGAGTGATGTTACCTCATTATGGAATCAGTGACTAATATGAAATTCCATTCTTAAAGCAAGTGGGAATAAGTCAAGTTTACTGAAGGAAGCTATAAGTATTGCCTGTTGAGTTTTGTTCGCCACCTATGGTTCATTTTAGTACTTAGGTTGGCTGCCTTTACTCTATTCGTTCAACAAGTAAGGGCGTTAAACAAGTAAGGAGTAAGAGAGTGAGTTCCAGAGTCAGGGCCAAGACAAAACGACAAAGGCAAAGAGTTACTTCACACTCAACTAAGTAATAGGTATCAGAGCTAAGAGAAAAGATGAAACTGGATGACTCTACTACAGGACTACTCTACTACAGACTTGATAACTACTGAGCATACTCTACTTAAACACTCGATTCAACTCGCTCAGTAAAGTCAGCAGTTAGAGCAGTTCTAAAGGAAGGTTATGAATTACCAGTGATAGTTTCATCGGCACAAGAAACAAGTCCCGGTCCAAGAAGACGTGTCCAAGAAGACGTTGTGCATTAGCTTATTGAGTTTGAGTCTTGCTAAGTATCCTCCGCAATTACTGGCTTAGAAGCCTCAGATGGAGCTGGTTAGGATCTGATCTACCCACCCGTTGTGCAAGGGAACCCGCTAAGATGTTAGGCCTAAAATGCATTTGTTTCTAGTCCGCAAGTAATGTGATGCTCTTCTTTATGACTTAGTTATTCTATAGGGGCTCTCCTCGCGTTACAATTCTTAGACCTACACAAACTCCTTTTCTTAGACCTACACAAACTCCTTAAAGAATTACACTAAAGCAGAAACAACGTAAGCGAGCGGATTCATCAACCTCTTTTATTGAAATATATAAGGAGTGGAGCAATATATCCGGAGTGGAGCCAGTCACATCTTTTAGTCATGAAGCTTGCCCGACCTCTCCTTTAAGACGAAAGAAAAGGTGCTGAAAGCCTATCTCTTGCCTAGAGCGCAGCACCCCTAGACTTGATATCTGTAGTTTGATACCTTCCCTTCCGTAGTAGCTTGGCCTCAGTACACTGACTTCTGTTACACTTGTCTAGTTTTGTCTTGGCGGTCATAACCTGTTCTTTAATGAAAGCTGTAATCCCATTCCTAGACTCTTACTTTATAGCTCAGCTACAGAAGAAACCAACCTTACTTTATAGCTCAGCTACAGAAGAAACATAATCATAAGTATTAGGGGAAATAATAGTAAAAGGCTTTGAAGCGAGAAGCCAGACACAGGGCTTAACCGAAGAGGTAGGCAAGGAAGGGAGACAATAAGGCTACTTAGTTCAATTCTGATTTTACTACAGGAGATACAGAGTACTAGGTTAGGTGGGCGAGAAAGAGGGAAGTCGATTCTTACCTTTGTCCTGTGCCCTTAATTACTGCTCTTGGGAAAACGTGAGTGACTGGGATTGAACTGGTACGGACAAGGCTCTCACTGCTACTAACAAGAGTGCAACCGGTGCTTCTCAGCTTTCTACTTGGCACAGGGAATCCAAACACACATCTCACATCTTGCCTCCCGGATCGAGTATTCGTATTCAGTGTTCTTATTCCGTCTTCTTATAATAATTCTTTCATAATTCTGCTTTTCATAAATAATAATATTTATAGTTGACTTAGAAAGGTATTCCACCAAGTAATAATCAAACAAGTGAGTCCAAGCTTATAGAGTTAATAGCGGTAGACTCAAAACAAGGAGAGGTAGACTTCGAACAATGAGTCAAAGAATAAGATGGAGTTGTTGGCAGGCTAGCCACCAAACATAGGCATTGAGTTGTAAACTATAGAATGAAGGAAAGGGTAGTAACAGTGCGGGAATAAAAGCTAGGAAGGGTCGGCTAAGAGAAGTGATAGTAATAATTTGAGTTAAGAGGGGTCGGCTAATAGCTGGTAGTCGCTTTCCTTGCTTTGAGTTAGAGTCTCGTTGGGCACTAGGTAAGTTTGAGAACCAGTAAAGACATTCCTTTTATGGCTCCATTAAGACTTTAGCCATGTAGTAGTGGACTAGCACAATAGAATCGCCCTTTAGAGCATCAGTGAAAACCCTTGATTTGAATTCCAGTCTTACAGGCACCAGTCCAATTCTTTCTAGTAGTACCGATTCTTCTAGTTATCTTATTGTTAGTAGTTAACGTCTTGTGTGAGCAGTGGGGTTATTCAGATAGCAGTCTTCTTTGACTTATGAGTACCATTGCCACTTCTTAGTTGAATTCTGCATTGTGAGTTGTTGGACTCCTATTGGCGTGGGATTCCTTTATTTACAACCAGCCTCGCCCTCCGGCTCCTCATTCCCTATTGTTACTTTGATTCTCATTTTATACCCCGCTTCCTTATACACCTATAGCCTATGCGCTACTGCTAAAAGGCTTTCAGCTGCGCTACTGCTAAAAGGCTTTCAGCACCTTCTTCTTCTTTATCACAAGGTTGATTCCGATCGCTTTACGGGGTTTACTATTCCACCAATCAAGCTAACATCCTATAGGGGATATAAGTATACTCGTGTACCAGTTCATTCTTTCTCGTGTGTATAGAGGGGAGTTGGGGCAAGGTCGCTCTCATTCTGATACTATGAGGTGGATTCCTCTTCCGTTGTTTGATTATTTGACTGACTTCTTTTCTTCTGACTTCCCAGCTCAATTCCGAGTTCTGAGTTAAGGCCCTTAGGTAGTAGGCTTTCAGCACCTTATGTGGAGTTTTTGTCTTTCATTTGAATTGTTCTCTTATCAGTAGTAGTAGTAGTATTCTAATTAGTGTCTTAGCATCCTTGGAATTGTGTTTTTAATGGCGTGTGTTACGCATGGAGATATTGAGTCAATTAATTGCCCTTTTGAGACTACATTTCCTTAATCAAATACTATAAAATACAAATCAATCTTATATAAGTTAACTAAATACCTAATTTCATAATCAATAAGTAAACAAAGAAGAATAAGAAGGTGCTGAAAGCCTAACAGTAAGTACACGAATGAAAACAACGAAATAGGGCTTTCACTACCGACCTCAAAGCTGCCCCGCCTTGCCTTTATTCTTGCTTTACTCGCCTTTGGGAATGAACTATAATTACTGCCTTAAATGCCCTTGGTTGTCTATTCCCCTCCTCCTGCTAAAGCCTACATTGCTTGTCTGTAAGTATGTAACTTATGCTTTTCATTCTAATACTAATAGTATATACTTAATGAACTCTGCTGGACCCTTGCTTTCACTCTTCTACTAATGCTACCAGGAATGCAACAGTGCGCTAACGACTTATGCTAAAAACTCACTCCTCCCCTACTGGCCCAAACCTTACTTGACTTTATCTTAGCCACCAGGGAACTCCCTTAGAATCAATAAAAGAAATCAGAATTGAACCAATACAGCTAGGAAGCAAACGCGGATCCAATCCAATAGTCGATTCAATGTCCGGAGCAGCAATTCAATAAGGGCCGGACCGATAAGAGGAGTTTTTTTCTGATAAAATCACGGGCGGTCTTCGTTCATTGATGTTTTGCGTAGAGTGCTTTTCCTCATATTCTTCTATGGGTCGCCTTCCGCGTATAGCCCGCTGAATGAATTAGAAAGAAAGCAGTGAAGTTCTACTTAAAGGTTGCCCAATATACAGTTAAAGATAAGCACAGTCAAATCCACTCTGATTGTTTACCCTATCCCTAACCCTATACAATAAGTACGAAAAGGTACCAAGTCCATACGCTGAAGAAAGTGGAGCAAATCTATATTTGATCTGATTTTGCCTATGAATAGGAAAGAAAGACGCAGCGTAGAGTGCTGGAAAGCCCTACGAGGGTGTGGGAGAGATATAGGTTTCATTGAATAGAAGAGTTAGGTACCCAAACAAACAAGTAGAATCACACTGATCCCGCTCCACACTTACCCTCAGACACAGTAACCAATGCTATCTGGAGATCTCCAACATGATGAATGGGTGTAAAGAGAGTTTCTAGAAGTGCCCTTGCTCCTGCTGCAATCCAGTCAATGCTCGATCGCTCGTGATCACAAAACAAAACCAAATAAGCAAGCTAATCACTTATTTCCCTATTAGCTGTTCTAATGCATTTTCTCCCTAGTAGTGAATCTGGTTCCTGGGACTTTTACTTATTCTCTCGCATGATCGATGAAGCTATGCTTTCCTCTCTATTCATCCGTAGTTGCGTCGATTAGCTTGGCGGATTGGATGCTGCTCTCTAAGATGGATTCTTCACCCATTACAAACAAATCGGATTCTCTAATAGATCAAATCCATCCTTCAAGGACAATAGCTAGCACTTGAGAGTTTTGCTTTAGCGAATGATCAGGAGCTTCCTCTTGGGTCGACATTCTAGAAGCGAAGCTACCTCTTACTTTTGAATCGACAGTAGTTGCTTCATGGCTCTATCTGATATGATATGCACCTCCTAGGCAATAAAGGGAAGACACTTGATATTGGTACCGATTGCGAGAGTACATGGTCTTGGGTCCTGAGAGGAGCCTTTGATAAAAAACGAAATGTGCCTGGGTTTGATCATCGAAAGCAGGGCAAGCCAGAAGTCAGGATGAAGGAATTGATGTTTTTTACCTTTCAGAGTCAATCGTAGTTCCAAGGGACAACACCCATTAACTCATTAAGCAGGAGGTCCCTGTGTCGGCTGTGGTAGGCTGGCTACTTCAAAAGAAAGGAAAGCAAAGAAAGAGGATTTGAACCCCTAAAGAAAGATAGAAAAGCAATAGAAGGAATGCGCAGATAGAAAGCAATAGAGGAATGCGCGAGAGAGTAGGGCGTGAATCTCTTATTCGACCGCTCAGCTCCTTGATTGAAAGGTAAAGCGCTAACTTCATTTCATTTAGTAAAAGCAAATCGTGCTAGGTGCTCTTTCTTGTCTGAGTCGAATGTGGGTTAGTTGGTGGGCCTCGCCTTGACCGGATACACTGAATGGCGATCTCTCTCACATAATATCCTTTATCTAGTTCTATTCTCCTTATTGTTGGTAGGAGATTATCAAAGTGTCTCTTGTATAATGAAAAAGAAAGAAAGATAGAAGACATTGTTTCATTTAGGAAGAAAGCACAATAAGGAGTCAAAGAATATAATAAAGGGAAAATCAATACAATGAATGAGACTGTAGATCAAAAAGGAAGGGGGGGTGTCAAAAGTCCGCCTTTTCTTGATAGCTAGCAGTGTTTATATCCTTTAGTAAGATAGCGCTCTTAGTTCAATTCGGTAGAACGGTCGGTCTCCCCGATGTCCTAGGTCAAAATCCTAGAGAGCTTTCTTTTCAAAGTTCTTGTTATACCGAGAAAAGATTCACTGCAACCGAAAGAAGACCTCCTGCAGATCAGATCAAGGAGGAGGAAATAAAAACACTGATTTGGCCCAAGTGAAAAGGTATAAAATGAAACCACCTAATATTCCTTTCTTCCAAACTTTCGCAATCTTTGCGCTTGCCTTTCCTTTCTTCCACACTTTTTCCCTGGAACATTGTTAGGGGCCTAGAATGGAATATTAAGGCATCTTGTCCGTAGTGCAGGAATCAAAAAACACCTCTTAGCTTTGTCCTTTACGAGTAGGAGGAAAGATTCAACAAATGGATTTGTTCTATTCTAGTAGTAGTGATAGAATAAGTGATATATAGTGTGCTCCCTTTCGTGAAATAAGCTTTAATGTTAGTTAGCCCTTTTGACTATCAGATGCAGATGCAGCAAAGAAGCTTACTAGAAGAGCTGTAACTAAGGCATAGCTCACACTTGAATGCTAATAAGGGGATCTGGCTCTTTTCCAAAATACAATAGGGGGCGGCGAATGAGAAAGAACTATAGTGCAACTGGTTATGCCTTGCCTGAAAAAGAGCTTTTCTTTGAGTTTTGTGTGCTTTCAATCCTTTATTAGAAGATAGCTCGAGAAAGTGTTTACTATCGGGATGGTATCCGGTAAAGAAAGGGATATATTCCAACTCTTTTCCACAATAAAAGAGAGAGAGCAGATGGCCACCAATACGATCAAGCAAAGAAGAGAAGTATCAGAGCTACAAGCCCACAGCTGCAACCCTGAGAGAAAGAAAAGTTGTCCATTACTTTTGGACCAGTTATTTGATTAGAGAATATCCCCGGGAGCAAAGTGAAAAACTAATAAGGATGTCGACTATCCCCATTCGCTAAGTAAGCTTTTTGATCTTTGTGCTAGCGTAGCTGCTCATACTGCCCTTCTCTTTACTAAAGGAACGGAGAGCGAACTGTTAGCATTCCTATACCTATAAAAGAATCAATAAAGATGCCTCTCCTCGAATGGCCCTAATTATGGGTAAGCGCAAAGGGTGGCCCGGAAGAACGAATAGTACCCGAGTGCTTGTGATCACAAAAAAACAAGCAAAGCCCATTATGATGAGAAGACCCCTATAACTACAAAAAAAACAAGCCAAACCCATTCTGAGAAAACTAATAGCTTATATCTGTGGTAGCGCATCCAATAGAAACAAAACTAAACCACCCACATTGAGAAGACCGAACCACCCCGTTACACTATAGGCTGTTAGGCATTGACTTGAAAATCGAATTCATATAGCTATTTCGTATGTATTCTATTCTCTCCTATATTTGATTAAATCTGGTATATAGAGCATAATAGCCTTAGAATGATATTGAGGAAATTGAGCATCACATTAGGAGCACTATTCCTATCCGTGGGTATCTCATACTATCCACTTTGAAAATACCGCTATGCCCCTAAGCGCAGTAAGATGTTTTGCTACCGCTCCGTGGGATATGTCCTTAAGATCCAATTGATAAGTAAGATAAATGGAATAAGATAATGAAATCCAGAAAAAGAAGTAACCATTGTATAGAATTTAGGAATCAAACTATCCAGGACATCCTATGCTTTTAGCGCCAACCTCCTCTCAACGCGAACTCAAGAATTCCGTTAGCGAGAGTTATATGGAGTTGTGCGTTTGTTGCCGTTGCTTTAAGAGGAGAAAGGAAGTCCGCCTGCTGCCTGGGAAAGACAAACATTGCTTGTATTTGAGTGTCACTCTATTTTCTACTATCTGAACAATCACAGACGCGTCACTTGCCTTAAACCACCTTCGGGCAGATTCCAGCACCATATCTTATCTAATTGAGTAATGGAACTCTCTTCTTTCAAAAAACACTCGCTCTGACGCCCTGGTATTCAACTTCTGCGTTTTCTTTTGTTTTGTATGATGTGATTTGCTTAGTAGCAGCATAAAGAAATCCATAGTGGTAGTGGAGCTGTGAAAAGAGAATTGATGCCTTTCTTGAGTCCAGGATATAGAGAATCCAATCTAGAAAGAGTTGCCGAAACCGGTGCTACACCAAAGCATCAATTTGAATGAAGCGAGAAAACGACAGGGCGAACATGGCCTTTACCGCAGGTCAATCGTTGATCTCCTTTGACTGATTATGATACCATGGCATAGACTGATCGGCCCATTCTCATAAGTCATTAGCAAAACAGGGTTCTCCAGCTTTTCCTCCTTCTAAACAAGTTGGCTTTTCTCACCTTGATTGTTAGGATGATAATAACATGATGAATAAGTAGGATGGAGATAATAAAAACATGAAGAAGCATAATGGCCATACGAGAAGATCAATCAACCTAAGAAACCATGGAGAAGATCAATCTATAGAGCAAGCAAGTCAATTTAGTTCCTGTCTTAACTTAATTATTACTTTCCCACTTTCCCCACACCGAGTAAAGAGAAAGTGTTTTGCTTTGGCTAATATAGCATAAGCACATATAGGGATAGCATATAGGGATAGCATGGATAGCATAGACACATATAGGGGATAGCAAGCATATATGGATGACATAGGCCTAGTTTCAATTCTAAGGATATTGTTTTCACAGGTTCCACAATTTGCACTTAAGGGCGGATTCCTCTCTTTTTCAACAGCTGATTCATTCTCTCATTACTATATTCTTCCCCGAACTCTACTACTCGACTTGGTCAAGCGCCAATCACAGAGGAATCTTTCTATATGACAAACACCAGAATAGGAATAGCAAAATGTATTCGTATGATCTCTCCCCCTCACCTCGAAAGGAAGAAGTCCAACCAACCAACCAACCAAGTCATTAACTCGAGCCTAGCACCGTAGAGGATTCTTAACCCCTATTTCTAGTTGTTTAAGCCACGTAAACGCGGTTAAGAAAGGGGAGTGATTGTTTGTGGAGATAAAAGATCTTCTGCGCGAAAAGAAGAAAGAACTTGTTCAGTAGATTTACAAATGTTTCTATATCATGTGATGAGGATAACCTATGTGACTCGAAAGAAGCCAGTTCGAGGTAAAGTCAAAGTCTCAAGTAGAGTTTCAAGAAGCTCGTATCATATAGATGCAGGATCTTGATATGAAGTCAGATCATAAGCCGTGCGAAAGAAGCTTGTTGAGTCAGTTAATATTACTTCTGTATATAAATACTCTAAATACTAGGGCAAGTTCCAGTTCAATGTCTAATTCCGGTTTTCTTGGCTTGGCACAACAAGACATGTCTATTAGTGAGCTCGGGCTTCGGTTAAGACTGTTTGTTAACCCTGATTGAGAGTGCTTTCCGGGATGCCCCACTGCCTCGGATCCTTCTCTTGTAGACTAGGATGAAACTAGAACTTGTATTTCTGACTTAGACACAAGCAACTATACTTCAAGAACAGCTTCTGATCTCGGCGCAAGGCAAGAAAAAAGTCCACCACGCTTACTGAGTTTTTCATTATTTCTTTGTTTTCCTAGGCGCTAACAGAAGGAAAGGTTCTTTAATCCCCATCATCTTATTCTTATATAAGCATCTGTTAAGAAATTCATAATTGTTGCAAGAGGTATTGATTGCTCCTATCACTTTCCATCTTATCTAACTTCATTGTGCTGTGCCATTTCTATATCTGCAACAAGAACTGGACTACATGATTCTTCCCCGAACCCTTCCTTTCCCAAAGCACCCCGAGCGGTATCTTCCTTCAGCTGGCTCCATTCTCTTAGCAGTGTGACTTTTACGGTACCATGAACAGTGACTGTAAAACCATCGGCTACAGTAACATACATGGAATTCTAACCATTTTTGCGATAAGAGTCTAAGATACCTGGTCGGCAAATAAAGACAGGCTGCATGTTTACCTTAACTGGCGTCGAAACTGATGGACCCATGCTGGTATTCGTTGGCGTAAGTTGGTTTTTGAACTTTGAATACTCATCACGACTGATAGTAACAGTAGGAGAGAGTATAAGTCAGTTCTGCAGTAGTAATTGAAGACAAACTTCCGACACGTGTCGAGCCTCCACCACGATGAGTAGTGGTTCCAGACAGGCCGCCCATAAAGGTCCCAACAAGATCGTTGGACATGACCACGCTTCCCACAATGAGTAAATGTTTGAGGTTTACTTAAATCGATTAGCGTCCGACCCCCACGGCCTCTACCTCGTGCGGCATGACTAGAAACAAGGGCTGTCCCTTCTGGTTTCGGTTTTGGAGTAGAAAAATCCTCCCGATCAGTACGTACAACACGTGAAAACGCCTCGGATTCTAATGATCTGGCCTTTACCTAACGAGTGCTCACACTCGGACTGACCGATGGCATTTCTTCCTGGAACCTTTGTACAGCTACTATTCCAATCAAATCATTCCCTCTTGCCCGGACTTCTTTTCCCTTCTATTCATAACTTCAAGACAACTTCTGATAGCATTGAAACTATGTCAATGAATAATCCAGTCCCCGCCTAAGAACTTGAGATGAAAGTCGATTCTTTCTTTTGCGCGGATAGTATCAAATCCCTCATAGAGAATAGTAAAAAGCGAGAAACACCGGAGCAAGCAAGCTGTCTTGACTTTTCAAATAGGATGGAACTATCCTTGTTTGTTTAGCCTTATTTTATTGATTCATTCCGCCGTATGATGTGACTGGTTCGATAGGACCAACCAGGAGCTAGCTATCGAATAAGGGATAAGACTTGCATTTGACCTTAGCTACTTAGCTAGAAGGCCTATATCCATCCTTATATCCTAAATACTAAACAAAGGCAGAAGCTCTTTCAAAAGCGAGTTTGAAGATGGCTTTCAGCTCCTTTGCTCGACTCCTTCCTTAAAGAGGCAGGCCCCTTCTTTGGCCGATGAATCGATGTACCGATCTTCTCTTCCCCTTAGGCTTGTAAATGGAATGGTAAATGATAGAAGGCTAAGAAAGCTGGACCATATACTGATTGCTTGATGGGGGCATTGACCCAAGGAGAGAGTTATGCCCCAACACCCGAGGCCTATCGATGTTGTTCATGAATTAGACTTATTGCCTTCCTTGAAAGGAAGGACTGACTAGGCTTTCAATGCAATGCTTTCTTCTCGGATCACTAGCAATAAGCTTCGCAAAAGACGTACCATCCAGACGAAGACTTATCTTATCCTATCTCCTACTTCCAGCAGGCAGAGAGTAGACTGGCATTTTCATGTTACTCTTTCGTCAATCAAGGATGCTTCTAGACTATGGCAAGAAGACTCTCGTATCTCAAAGTACAGTGGTGAATAAATAACTATCTCTCCAGTCCTATAATTCGTTTAGCTGTATTTATCTTCCTTCCCTAGAAACTATAGTTCAAGCATTTTACCAGAGCATGGGAGTGACCACATTCTAGAGATCGAAGCTTCTGCCAAATAAATGAGTGATCACTAGATATATATACGACGATTAGGAGAAAACATCCCGTTCAGTCCAGTGGTAACCACCGATGCCGCGGAAGGATTATTCAGTGAGTTTCCCTTCATCGTATTATGGCGATCTTTGGCTTGAATAGAGCGGACATAGCTTGAAGCCTCTGGTAACTGTTTATCTGCTCGCCCACGTGATATGTTTGTTTTGGAACGGACCTTTCCTCTTCAACGTCCAGGGGGACAAAGAAAAGACCTATGAAGACGGTATACCTAAAGAAAAGGAGAATTCAAGACAAGCTAAGCAGCTACTAAGAACTACATAAGAAAGGTCTTATTTGTTTAGTTTATAACGCGCGTCAGCGAGCTCAAGTCCTTTGCTCTATGAGCATCTCCCTAGTTGGATGGTGGGATTGGACCGGGTTCTACATCTTTTCTTTGCTCCAGTGCTATATGATTGGATTTGATTATGATTAGAGAAACTTTGGAAATGAGTCTCTCGGCCATCTCATTCTGAACTGCCCTTTCATTTCCTTAGTTACTTATGCTCTCGGCCATCTCATTCTGAACTGCCCTTTCGTTTCCTTAGTTACTTATGCTTTCCGCTAGGGCACGAAGGGTAAATAGCGTAACGTAAAAGGGCTTGTTAATATATAAGAAAGTATTGCAAATCAGGGTAGGCTGCACATGAATAGGGCACTTTTGAGTCAGATGTCTAATTTGGATTTGATAAAGGAAGTAACATCTCGCCGTATAAGGAATATGCCCACAAGAGGAAACTAGAGGAACATACATACTTGACTTTATGGAAGGGGTACGTACGCCTAGTATCATAATAGGATTCGAATCCGCACAGAAGGGCTTACACGAGACCTAGTAAAGAAAGGTACGAGACCAACGGGAGAGGAACGAAAGGGTACTACGTCTTGGTCGTCCTTATATGGTGACATGGTGCCCTTGGACAGGAAGCCTTACACAAAACCACAATGTCCTGTGGATTGAATACGCGGGCTTAGTTCCATTACAGTAAGGCTAAGTATGATTGGTATGCTTTATCGGCAGCAACGGTGCAAAGTCCCTACCTATAAGTGGAGTTTACCTCTTTATGGAAAAATCAATTGGTCAATAAATCTCACTCGTTAGTGCTTTAGAAAGTCAAGCTCTATTTCACTACAGCCGACTTTTGTTGATTCTAAGCATCTTCTTTGGTCAAAGTCCAAGAGAAGGGCCTATTCAAACCTAGATAACCATGAAGGCTAGCTAGTCGTCGTCTGCTAGGGGATTCGATTCATCTCTATCAATGACTTTACCACCTTCCCAAATTAGACTCATTCAAGCATTCGTTCCGAGTCGCCAATAGGAAGAAGAGCTGATTCGACGTTAGCAAGAAGAGCTGATTTTTCCTCCCCTAGGCAAAGTAAGGAAAACTTCGGGAGGGGAATCCTTCTTATGTCTTTATAATGTACCATTACCTGCTGGAATGGCAATCGCTTAACGCACAACAGTGTAAGGGAGTCTCATTTCTTTACTTTTGCTCTCGGGTAGCTAGATACGCAGCCTTGTAATGGCTCCCTCAACATCATTCAAAGGCACTCAACTCACTCCCGCCGAAGATATCTCAGACTGGGTGTACCCGCCGAAAGGTATAATACTTGAGTTCGCTTGTTTCCATCCCAATCTTGTCCTTTGAGTCGAGCCATTCTTCTTTCCTTCCTCTCATCTCACCAGCTGTTCTTTTCCTGTCAGCTGCCATCTTAGCCGCCATACCTTTCTTTATGCTCCGGAATAACCAGTGCTTTATTGAGCAGCAACGAAAGCTGTGAATCCTCGATGGGAGTTCGTTTTGTTTAGCTGGTCCACCACGCTATATTCACTGTGTTTTATAACCTTAAGAAATGAAAAAAGGCCTCTTTATCCTTGTAGCTTGTTGACTTGTCTAGTATACGCTTGGCAGTTGGTGACGAGTCTCTTTTTGTTCAAGTATTTGTCTACGAGAGAAGAGAAGTTGCTTGTTGGCTGTTCTATGGCATTTTTCGCCTATATAATCTTATTCATTAGAAAAGAAGTAAGCTTACGTGCACAAGTAAAAGAACTTACCTTAGCCAATGATTAAAACAGGACAGGACGGGCTGTAAGTGATAGAGTGGATCCTATGTGAAACGACGAGAAATCCTTAAGTAAAAGCCTGACTGTTCTACTCCTATATAGAATCAGAGAATCCGCTGTTAAGGCCGACTACATGGTTAAGTAGGCTGACGCTCCTTGTCTACGAGAGAGGTTATTGGCAAAAGTTCTATGAGAGAGTACTGGAATGCTGAGTTAAGATATTCATAAACTCCTTCTTCCGCCCGCACTAAGGTACGATTGAGAATGTACTTCCTCTTGATCAGAAGCGAGAGAATCCGCTGGATAAGGATCAGAGGCAGGGGGCGAACTCGCTAACTCGGAGAGGAATAAGGATATGAATCCGTGTGAGTAACTTATGTTCGAAAGGATAGTTATGGGAAATAATCTCTTACGGGCGAGTAGTGGTTCGAAGAATGGAGTTTCGCTCGATGGACCAGTATTTGATTCTACAACAACAATTCCATTCCTAAATTCCATGTTAGAAGGTCTTATCTAGTGCATAAGGTCTTATCTAGTGCATTTTATTACTCTATTCTAGGAGAAGGTCTTGGCGCAGGAAGGTCAGTTTCAAGGAGAGTTCGGAATGTGCTTATACTTAAGTACCCTCTTGTTTGTGCTTTCGCCCTAGTTTGTTTGTGAATTCCCGTTGCTTAAATCATTTAGCGTTCATATCAAACAGAACTTGTCATTTAGCCAACCCTCACTTGCTCAAGACCTCTTACTTGCGTCAACACCCAGATATCGAACAGCTGATGAAGAATCGTTTGCTGCTTCCTCACCGCCATTATGTTTTAGGGGACTTGAAACTGCTTCTGATCTTTCAACTGATTCTTCTCTGTGAATTGAATCTCTCGACTCGAGTCTAGAATCTTGCTTAGTTTCTCCATCTCCATCTCGAAGTAAGAATCATTCCTTCTTGCGCATAAGATTGCCCCAACTCACCACACAGAATCTTTCGAGCAGAACTGTTCACTGAACTTATTAACGCAGGTCCAAACTGTTTATTTGATTTGATAGAACATGTGAGTGCCCGAAATGGATTTATTTCCACAATCCCCCTTTTCCAAGAATTGAGTAAGCTAAAGATCTCCCCTTATTTTTGTGGGGGGCTATCCTCTGGAGATGTTTGTGAAGCAAGGGAAATGAAGCAATAGAAACTAGTAACGGAAGGAAATGAAGCAAGGCAATAATTCTTTACTTAAGTCTAGGCTGAGGCTGCCAATAAAGATGATTCCCTTAAAGAGCACAATGACAGAAGCTTATTACTTCGATCTACCCGTTGCTTGCTCTGCTCGCGCACCCGCCAAGTCACTACTTAGGTCTAAAGGGAGTTGGGGCAAGAGGATAGTCTAGTTCTGGGAAAGGAAAGGGAACAACTTAAGCTCGACTAAGGGAGAGGAAATGCCGGTGAAGTTCGTATGTGGAAGAAATCGGTATCGAGGTAGTCCTTGGTGAAGACGCGAACCCTCAGTGGTGACAAGACATACTCAATAAATATGCTTTTCTTTAATATTACAATGGACGGACTCATCTTTCTTCTCTTGTGCTTTGCTGAAGAGGAACGGATCTGATGACAATACTACTAGGAAGGGAAAGACAGCGACCTTATCTATATTAGTGGTTAAGAGATTTCTATCAATCGATTTTCAACTTACTTGATCGAATCCAAATAGTGAACCAGGCAATTCAATCAGTTACTGTCAGGCTATATGAACGGTGGACTATTGATCGAAAGATGTTGGAATCCACGGTACAGGAGAAAGTATCTGAATTGCAAGCTTTCGTTTTCAAAAGTATATCTCCGGCGTCCCACAGACTGAAAGAAACGGAGAGAATAGTTGATTCGGGCAAGCAATTCCCAGACTATGAGCTCCTACTATTACTATACTACTTGCTGTAGCTGTAGATGTTACCAAGACACGAGCAAGAGAATAGCTATTCTGTCGCACCTTCTGAACTTGCTTTCGGACATAAAGGCAGCTCAAACTACAGGAAACTGCCGTTACATGAGCTTAGCTCCAACATGGGGAGTTCGAATGAAAAGGACCGCCCGTCAGCTATCAGATTCTCTCCCCCACTTAAAGAAATGGAATTGAGTCAATTATCCAGTACCTATTATTAAGGAAGAGTTACTTTGTGTTAAGGAAGAGTTACTTTGTGTCCAGTCATAGTCTATTCAACTAAAAGAACTATACTTTCACTTATAGCTTGATTAGCATAAAGTCCCCCTGCGCGGCCAGCCATTAGTTCCACTGCTTTACCAAGAAGGATAGGAGAGAAATCGGACTCTGAAGCGGCAAAGAATGCGATCAAGGAACCCTATTCATACACCGCAGTGGTGGTGGCCAAGAAGCTGGTAAAATAGGTCCTTAAAGTCACATTTAGTCAAGGATAAAACCTATATAAAGAATTCTGAATTAATAAAGCAACCTTGGCAGTGCGATAGGCCAATATGACGACTCTCTATATCAGTTCTTCGCCTTGTAAACATTGATAGAAATTGACCATCTCTCCTTTTAACAACTACTCAGGCAGGAACAAGAAAACCGAGTACCAAGAAAAGGCTAGCCGCGCGAAGGTATTCTTTCGACCTTAACCTTAAGACTGAATGAATGCCCTGTATGACATCCTGTAGAAGCTCAGGGACGGATTGAAGAGCTGCTCTTAGGGATCTCTATCATTGGTTTGGTTCATCAGAAGCCATCAAGCACGAAAGCTGCAATGAGTGTGCTAGTGAGTCCCAAGCGAAGGAAAGAATAACAAGCAGACAAGAATGACCTCGGTCCCCCTATTCTCTCGCAGAAGTCATGTTAGGCGCCGAAGTGCAGTATGGTTACGGTGTGAGTTCAGGCAAATTGAGTAAGTGTTCGGTGAGTGACTAGTGGACAGGAGTAGGACTCAACAATGGAAATAGAAGATAAGCTTGAGAAATGCCTTAAGTTAAGTGAATAAGAGTAAGTTGTCTTACCTGGCAATACTGTTCTCATGCCTACCGGAGTGCTTAAGGTAATACTTTGTTTTCCTCGGCGTTAGGAGCTCTGAAGCAATGCTTTGTATAGTTCCGCCATTCTCATAGTTGTCGTTCCTATAAACAGCTAGGGCGCAAGCAAGACCTAAATAACCTTGGAGCTCTATTCGTGATTCAAGTAAGGAGTAAGCAATTACCGGGTACTATAACTCACTTACGCGTAAGAGTTCAAGTCAAAAGTACTTATGCTACTAAGCTTTGGAGTGTACTCTCTTGTTACAGAGTTATTCTATACGTGACTAAGCTCTTATCTAGATTCATTTCTTAAAGCGAGGTAACAAGTAACGATTGAGTAAGCAGGTGGAGCAGTAAGATATCATAATAAGTATTCTCAGCTGTATCCTAAAGCATCATCCGCTGTGCTGTCATTTACGAGAGAATCAAGAGCTCCCAACGAATCAGCTGTTTCAAGTCAGTCAGCTACACAATTGCCTGCCCTTAAGTGAAATGGGTCAAGCATAAAGGTTAAGGTTCTACTTTCATCGTAGTTTTCTAGAAAGAAGCCGAGAAGGAAGGATCAGAAGTCGGATTCAAAGTCAAGTTTATAGATCTACTAGAAGAAGGTCATCGGGGTAAGATAGAGATTCAAGTAATTCTGCAGCAGCATAAGAGAATGAATTGGAGTTAACCGTTACGCTAACGCTTATGTATGGTTGAAGCAAGACAACAGTGTTTGTTTTACGTTATTCTTTATTAGGATATAGCTATAAAATACTCTTTCTTCTGCTTTCTTACCGGATCTGTATTCTTATAAAGTTGATGATCGAGTACACTCTATTCTCTTCCACAAGCAACGTTCCTAAGTGCTAACGGAGTGTCCGCCCTTACCCTCAAAATGGCTTTGAACCTCCACAAGCAATGGCTAACGTACCTTACCCTCCAGCTCAATCTTATTTTAGAAAAGTAACTGTTCCAGCAGAAGAATAGCCAGTTATCTTTTTTTCAACTCGAGAATAAGCGGTTATAGAAAGTCAGCAACAAGTAGTTCGGTGCTAGGTTTCATCATGAAGATCATCTCAATGAGAGTTTAGTTTAATCGATCGTATAAAGAAGAAGAAAGAAGGGGGTCGCCAAGCCAAGAGATAATGAGTGGTGGTCCCCTTGCTAAAATACAAGTCAAGGTTCGGAAAGGGAAGGCGAAGTCGATAATAAATCAAACAACTAGAGCGGTAAAGTATCAAGGAAGTGGGAAAGAGAAAGATAGGACTCTCAAGATGGGCGAGAAAGCAGGGTGAAAGGAAGCAGTTAGAGCTGATCCAACAGTCATAGAGTAAGCATCAGAGTCAGTATCAACAGGAAGAGTAAGCTAAGCAGTGAGAGTGTTATCGCATCAAGAAGCCAAAGATTCTCTTTTTAATTGTTGAATTTACGTTCATAGGTTTGTATGGATTTAAGTGACAGGAGAAGACAAGACGGACACTCCTGTGACAATGTTCTATACAAGGGATCGAGAGATTCAATTCTTCCGGTTTAGCAATGACCATGAAGAATGTGATTCTATACTTCTCGATGACATGACTTTCGAACCAAAATCCACTCGTATTCTGACTTAACCGCAACACACACCTCTGAGAATACAGGACGAGGAACTTATTAAGCATCCTGTCCTGCCCAGAGAGTGGCTTTGAACCAGTGTTTATGTTAGGAAAAATGCCATAGAACAGCTGAGAAAGGTCTGAGATAGTTTATTCACAAAGTTATTAGTCAATTCCATTCAAGTTTACCAGAGAGATAGGATCAGTGCTTAATCCTTTAGAAGAGAGTTCGGTGCTTTACTTAAATTGTTTTAAGAATCCTAGATAGCAGTTCAAAAGTAAGGTAAGCGCGGTACAAGACAATAAGAAGCATCTTATACCGAAGAAGAAGATCATCTAGCTCAAATCACAGAAGAAGAAGATAATCTAGCGAGCGTCAGTGGGAATGTTTAGGGAGTTACGGCGCATAGCTTAATTCTTCTATTCTACTAAGCGCTTACGGGAGTTTGTTATAGAATAGGGTAATCCGGGTAAGATAGAGATTCAACAAAAGAGAGAGATTTCACTAAAAGTACTGTTTTCGGGTGCCGGGTAGTAAATGAATTTCTCTATTCGCGCAGTAAGACATAGGTGAAACGACTGGAAATAGGGGCCAAGCTACTTTGTGGAGATTGACTGACTTACTGACTTACACGCCGCTAACGTGCCCCTTTGTCAAACAGGAAACACACTTCCGATCTACTTATTAAGTTAAGGGTTGGTTGCTCGGTTTCCGATCTACTTATTAAGGGTTGGGGGCGTAGGCGTAGATGGCAAGTGCTTCTTAGTTCGTGCATGTGGTCTGACACAGCCGCGTGCCGGGGCAGGAGTGGTTTTCCATAACTATTACTCCTCAATAAGAATCCATCATAATACTATTCCGGGACAACTTTCAACGAGATCTAGTGGAATTGAGGTTAGGGTAAGTCAACTCATCATTTCTCTACCCGCGACCAGAGTTGTTAGAGAGATTCAGGCCTTCCATCCACTGTTACAAGGGTCATAGCAGGGAAAAACACTTCATTCACAGCCCTATAGGAAAGAAGGCTTAATGGAGGTTCCTGATTCCTTGACCTATGCTTCGGTTTACCTCTATGCTTCGTTTACCTTGGAACTATATTCCTCTTTTTTGATTGACCAGCAGGACTCCTCTCCTAGGTATTGTACTCGCCTTGCCGGCACCTTCCTTCCCTGAGCGAACCTCCTCTACCACCTTTCTATATTTAGTTAGGAAGAAGTCAGTCTGTCTGCGCAATCCGCAATCATTAACCCGGCTCTGCACTAAATCTTATTAAGAAAGGTGCGTCAGTATGAACTTTCATTCAGACCCGAACCATAGAACTATCCACAAGACCGCTTCTGCCAAACTCGAGAAGAAGCTTTAGAAGGCGCGTGTACCATTACTTGTTATTCCACTAGTGATTTGGGGCAAGAGAAATATATAGTGATCCGTTATGATTGCTCAAACTACGGTACATAGTTGAAAGTTGTTAGGCCTTACTTAAGTCTGGTCTCCTCTCACTGGTCTAAGCTTATGGCTCCCACTGATGAACGTATGAAAACTGCAAGGCAAGCGCACTTACTGCTTTCTATCATAATCATATTATTGAGATGTTATGTAATCCGTATACGCCTGATCGGCGAGTTCAGTCACACCTATGGATGGGCCCAGGTCCGCTACTTCAAAGGAAAAGCATCGCCTCACTTAGATTGCCGGGGTCGAAGAAAGCTCCCAAGGAATGTTTCTCGCTCAAGAGCTTGTTGGGTTTCTAGATTCCCTTTGTTCTTCCTTGGAACGAGGATTCGCATATATAGCAGTGAATAACCAATCCTGTTTTAACTTTCTGTTCACAATGGCTTAATTGCTGTTAGAAGCCAAGATCTCTACATTGACGATGTCTTACCACCATAAAACCTTGGGCTTATACTTTTCTAAACTAGGAATTCTTGCAACAATTTCATCTTCGCAAGGTTCGGGTCTCTATTCAAACAAGTACTGCTGGATCATGCATCCTAAAAGCTCTCGTAAAGTACGATTGAATTCTGAATTCGCTGCTCCTCTGCAATTCCATAACATTATCTTTATAGAGTGAAACATAAGGGATTTCTAGCTCAAAGCCCATGGTGGGTGCGACCCCTACGTTTGGCCCATCCGCTTCCTTTGTCTGAGAAAATCATATCATTGAGTTCCAATCAAGAAACGGAAGAGAAACTCTCAGCAAACCCTCCTTCATTTCGAGAAGAGAAAGAAAGAAAGATAGGCAAGAGAGTGCCATCCGAAATTTAGGTGGAATTTCACCTATTGAATCGAAGCAGTCCGCTCTCTATCCGGTATAGAGTTATAGTTTGAACCAAGGTATTAGGGAGTTAGTAACCCTTAAGCACTTTTCATTTATATACCTAATATAAAAGTAGATAGGGTAAGTCTCAAAGTGTCCATTCTGAGCATCACTTCCTTCAGCTCGACTAGCTTCTTTCATCATAACAAATCTATACAATATATATGTTCGGTTAGCGGGACATTCCAACTAATAAGCTATGGACCAAAACGTTAGTATTTCTAGCAAATCCATTAGAGTATAGTAGAAAATCCATTCAATAAGTAAGTTCCTACCATCCAATGCTACGATGGGAAGAACTGTCCACCATATAGTCCATTAACCCACTTCTCGTACCCAGATGAAAGATGCATCTCATCAAAGCACTCTGCTAAGTCTGTATGTTTTCTACCTATAGCTCTGGGGCTTTCAAAGGGCTTAACTACCGAACTCAAGACCCAGATTGGACAGCATTTCCAAGTAGTCAATATCAAATAGGTGGCTATAATAGCTAATAGGACAGCTTCTAAAGCTTGAGTATCATTATTAGCATCAGATGGGTTGATAAAGAAGAAATCATAGGTGGTGATCGTTGAGCTCAGACGTTAGATCTCCAAAGAAAGGATACGGAAGCCATCACTTAAGATCTCCAAAGAAAGGATACGGAAGCCATCACTTAAGATCTCCAAAGAAAGGATACGGAAGCCATCACTTATATTCCTCCAACACCTTTCAAAGGGGCAAGCTTCAATCACATACACATGGAACTTATTAAATAGGGTGATTTCTCTAATAAGCATCAATTCTGGGCTCCGAAGAAAGCCTAGAAAGCACATCAAAAAGAGTGCATCTAGTTTTTTTGCTTTTTCAAAAACAATAGCAGTTCCTTACTAAGGCTTTCGATGTTTTTGTTATCGATCCAAGCCGAGTCAATGTCTATACGAACGGTCTATTTTGTGCACTCACTCCCTTTATTTACTATTTGGATATAGATGGAAAGAACCCCGGCCGATCTTCGGTCTCCTCCTTTTTTCCAATGATTCCTTCTAACAGGGGCATTCATGAACAAGCGATTCCGTTATTTCTGTGGCTTCTTAAAGTGTTTCTGCCAATGATTCCTCTTTCACGGGAATAGTATTCTGCCTTAATCCAGCAGACACAGCAGATGTCCACTTCTAATGTAGCTACCTTTGCTCATCCAGGTAACAGAACCTCTTTAATGTCTTCTGATTATCAACTTTCACACACCTACTTCTTTCTTATTCGCATCCACCGTATTATGTGGATCTTATAACTTACTCCTAGCACTTACTTTGGAAATGCAGAATTGTTGGTGCTCTGGTATACTTTAAGGGGTAGAGTTCAATCATCATCTATTGTCCAATAGGAAGGAGGCTGCCTTAACTCCGGCATAAAGTGGGAGAAATGAATCCATTGTGTAAGAACAGTGCTTTTCGAAATGACTCTTTTTGCATCTTGTATGCTTCAAAACAGGAACAACAAGACCCTAAAGATATGGTTTCGCTTCGCAGAGCAGAGACAGTCTAACCTTATGATGCCAAAAAGAAGAAAACCAAAGAAAGGTGTAGTCCCTGTGAGGCAAGCAGCCAGCGAAGGATAGAGCGACGTATTTAGGGTTTTTTTCATTGACACCAGCGATAAGAAAAGAAAGCGGTAAAAGTCAGGTAAGACCGAGCACGCAGGAGGTTCATTGGTCGAATTGGATTTCAGGTAAACCACATTCGGAGTAATAGGGAAAGTACCAGTTGGACAGGAAGGACCCACCAGTAAAGCCATTGGCTAAGGTCCGTCTTCTTTTCTTGCTTTCATTCTATTCTATCCTAATCCTGAAAGTAAGTCAGTCAAAGTCAAGGGCACTTTACGCTTATTTCAAATAGTAGGTTCAAAGACCAATTGTGGGTTAACCTTCACCTCATACACGGGTTTCCGATACTCAGGTTATGGGTAGAGGCCCATTCCAGTAGCACCAGTGCTTGCTTGCTATGAGGTAACTCGCCAGCGTTGCAGGACTCTAATTTGGATACTTAATAGAAGAATTTTGCACCTTAGAAATCCTGTTTTGCTTCTGTGTTTTCTTTTGATTCAATAATAGGAACAACATCCCCAGCTTGAGCTTGTGTACTATAATGAAAATGAAGTCGCCCATATAATTGAACGAAACAATGGGAATTCGTATCGCTAGCTTTATAGAGCAGAGTGCTTTCTTTAATGTTGCCAAGGGAAGGTAGAAGTAAGTCCTTTATGAATCTAGGTAGCTCCACCTTTCACCCATAAGCCCACCAAGGAAGGGGTAAAGTATTCGGTTCAGCAATGCCGCTAATAAACAGCCTTTTCGTTTCTCAAGATGAGGTGCGGCAAAGCCCATTAACCTTATGGTCATAAGTCACCGAAAGGCAGGGCATAAAACCAAAGTGAGTGCAAAACCGAAACTACCAATCCATTAGATAGTATCACAGGTTGGCAAGGTGTGATGTGAGGTGCCTTAGCCCCATCATTGCAAAACCCATTTCTTTCTTCGGTCAAGGCGAGTAGAAAGGGGCAGAGACTATGAAAACTCCTCCCTCCCAACGGGGTACTAGATTCAAATGAAAGAAACTAGATTCAAATGAAAGAAACTCTCAAGTACTGGGGCAACTTACACTCTTTTTTTAACTCTTTCCATTGTAGTTTACTTTACGAAGCGAAGGGCAGCGAAGATGGCTAGACAAGTCGACAAGCAACGACTAAACAAGCAGACAAGACGACAGACAGCCAAGGAACTACTAGACAAGGAGGCAAGTCACTACTAGACAAGTAACTACTAACCAAGCAACTACTAATGAACAAGCCGACAAGCCGACAGACAAGACGACAAGGAGGCAAGTAACTACTAGACAAGACACTACTAACGTGTCGCGTTAGCGGACAAGTAACTGCTAATGTTACGCGTCAGTCGAACAAGCCACTACTAATGTGGTGCGTTAGCGAGCGAAAAGCGTTAGCGAGTTAAAACCGCGTAGGAGCTCGTGTTGCGGCAGGAGCGGGGCTTTATGGTCGAAGCAAGTTCAAACTCATTGGATGCAGCATTTCCTATTCTATATTTCTATTAACTATTGTTCTTCCTCATTGGATGCAGCATTTCCTATTCTATCTGGATTGGATTTCCCCTTTCCGAACCTTTACTTCACACGCCTTAACCCTACTTTAGAACTGTTGATTCGAGAGACCCCCGATCATGTGCTTACTTTCCCTCGACTCTAGCAACGCAGTGCTTGTTCAACTCGTATCGGTGCCAGTTCCACTAATAGACTTATATACGAATGAATAGAGGCACCCGCGGATCGGACTAACGCCATGAATACTGGTGACAAACAATAGCGATAGGTCTACATTCCGGAGTCCCAATTTAGGCTAACTTAATAATTAGGAGCATCTAACTCTTCAAGAAGGAAGATATTCTTTAGCGGATGCAGTTGATTCTCTTTCTGCCCTTGACCGAGTTGAGTTGGTTTCAGAATCCATTCCATGCTTTGAGGCTCTAAGTGATAGGCCAGTTCCGGTTCCAATGATAGAGAGCAAAAAACTCACCTTGTTGAATCCATTATCAATTCCCGTGTCAACGCTCCTCCGCGTCAGTAGTTCCTCGTGTCTAGGCAGAGAACTAGTTGTGCGTTAGTCCGGCGATGTTCTTCTATAATAATATAATAATTCATTAATCAACATGAGCGAGTCCTGTCTTCATGGCGAACTAAAGCTTCAAAGCCTTTACTTTCTTCTTCCTAGGACGGGCGAACACAGGTGCATTAATTATAAGGGCAGAGCAGAGGTCGAGTCAACCACTTTATCTATTTGCTATCAAAAATACAGGGAATTGATAACAATGAATAGGCTTGAAGCACCTTGCCCAAGAACAAGAGTCATCTCAATTCTTCGCTGCCCTCTCCCACAGATAGAGCTGGAAAGGCTTTCCCGAGTAGTAGGAATGAACCATAGTAGGAATTCATTGAATCATCGCTCATTGGAAGACATGGGTGCCGAACACAGGACTTGGGGAAGAAACATAATCAGCAGTTAGAGGTCCAGTGATCAAGTAGTCTGCAGCAAGCGAGGGAAGCACAGAAAGATCACGAGTCGACGCACCAACAACAATAAGTAAAAAGTAAGAATGAAGTCTCAGGGTATCTCAGCTACAATTGATCTTTATTCCCTTAGCAACCGCCGCTCCAGGGTTTACTTAATGTCAGATCACTAGTACGTTTTCTGATATATTATAGTACGGAATGAGGAAGAGAGTGACTTATGCATTGTACCGAGAGTCTATGATGGAGCACTATATGAGGAGCACTGTACGAAGAGTCTATGATGGGGCACTTTACGAGGAGCACTGTACGAAGAGTCTATGAATTATAACCGTACGATATGAACAAGGAATGAGGAAGAGAGTGACTTACGCACAGTACCGAGCTGTACTCGATTGGCACAGTACCGAGATGGGGACAGTACCCTAACAAAGGTGATTCTAGAGCTGGAAAGAATGAAAGGAAGAGAGTTACTTACGCACAGTACCGAGCTGGACAAGGCATAAAGTAGTCAAAGAACGGTCTGCTCGATGCACGGCCCTGTACCCTAACTTCGTGGTAATTAACCTCTTGAAGCAACGGTCGCGCGTGCAACTTTCTTTATTTCTTTTGGTGCGTTGTGTGCCATGAGACCTTATGTAGCATTCTTTTCTATTCATGGGCTAGCTCTTCAAGATCGAGTTTTGGCTTGGCGCGTTAAGCACATGTTACGATATAAGAAGAATAGAAAGATAAGGGTTAGGCTCCTGCGCGCCACGAGTGAAAACGTAAGCGAGTTGCCCGTTGTGCGGTAGCGAGTTCAGGCTTTACTGCCCATTAGCCAACAAGCGACTATCATGATGCCTACCTGCTTCATTCCACCAAGTACTAAAGCACAGCCAAGCTACTATTACTATTTGAATTGGACTCGAACTAAGGAGCTCGACTACTGCTTTTAAGCCTACCTTATTAACCATAATTCTGATGTTCCTTTTTGACTCTGAAACTACCAACGGGTCCGCCCTAATTCCAACTATCCTTTCTCTTACTCTTTTACTTACCGCAGCTCATTCTTCGCTTACCTTACTTATTTTCCCCTTCCCGGCTTTCATTCTCTCTTTTATGAGTATTCTATTAATAAGAATAAAGAACTGAACTGGGTAATAAGAGAACGCAACTAATGGCAAACATACTAGAACACTTAACTAATGAATCAAACTACTGATAGGGAGCATGAAACTCGGAACTTAGAATTTCAATAGTACCTCTCAGACAAGACGGAACAACCTATAAAACCACTAAGCAGTAAAAGACTCATCAAAAGAAGAAACAAACAAAGAAACCAAGCTATACTAGCATCCAGGTATCCAAACCTAGACTTGTATCTAGAGCACCTAACTCTTCTTTCACTCCTGCAGTTGTAGCTTCAAACTAACATTACTTATTCGAATTCCTATGTCTAGTTGTTAGTCTGCCGCTCCCATACCTAAAACCATGTCACTACTGTTTATAAAACTGACACACTATTGTCGGTAAGACTTGATCTTTGACATAAGGTGCTGAAAGCCTAGTGCTAACAGTACTTCAACTAGCAACAGGGAAACCGACTACTTACTTTGTTTCTGTAACTCCGGATTCAGATCCTTTCACTCCGTCTTTCCTGTCACTAAGTCTCTCTTTTCCCTTTTATTAAAGTATTTGCACCTATTAGTCACCAGAACTACCTACCATATCAGTCCGCTCTTACTTGCTTTTAGTCTCCCTTTGTGCTCTATCTCATTCTACGACTAATACTCATTAGAATGCAGCCATAGTACTTCTCGGACTTAACCCGGGAACAAGGGTCGATGTAATTGAACTGCTACTGAATTCAACATCTGTGGTCTCTCTCGCCCCTACCTATAATAAGTGTTAACCCCGACCCGAGTAAGTAAACCACCCCAGCCTCCCCTAGTAATAGGAACGACACAAGTAAGTCAAACAATTCAACAAGTAAGTTAGAAACCCGCTAACAGAGCCTTACTATTAAGCTTTCAACTCGGCTCCTATTAACTTCATTCAACAAGCAGCTCGCAACTCAGATATTCGAATGGAACTCCGCCGCAACCTTATTAGTATTTGTATCCGCCGCAACCTATAAGCTACAAGGCATAACTCATATTTAATTACGTAGCGACTAGGCAAGTTGTGCGGCAGCGAGCGAAAAGGCAGGGTTCAGGTTATAAGCATAAGATGTGGAGCTTTCGAGTTCTATTCTCGGACTTAGCCGGTGGATCTTTGTGCTGATGAGCTCAATTCTGTATTTCTACTTGGATTCTTCCATTACTGGATTTAGTTCTGCTACCACTGAGCTAGTGTAGTATATTTCGTTCTGATACCCACGAGCTACTGGATTGGATTGAATTCTTTATTTTTGTATTTAGTCCTATAGTAAGTAATTGAGTTTTTGACTCCCTACTTGATTCTTGTTAGCATCGATTTCAGCCTACTAGTTCACAGTTGGTTTCCCATTTGATAGTTGAGTGACTTATATGTCTTTTATTCTTACTTTGGAAGTTGCCGGTTGGTTACCAATATCTATCATACATAGCGAGCGGAAAGCACTAGAGGGTAGTTAGTGACCAGAATGGAATCTATTATACAGAACAGAGCTGCGGTAGTTGCTTCTCGAACTCTAAAGCTTCAACACTTCCTACTATCTTTGATCCTATCAATACCTAATTGAAGAAATTTAGACTTTGAGTGAAAAGCGCGTTAGTGAGCGGAAAGGACTGACCCGCTTGCAGATGATCCTAGAACAGGAATTGTCCATTCTGCAGCTTCGCACTCACCGTTGGATGGGCATTCGAAAAGATAGAATCTTAGGCTTCTGATCTTGAAACAGCTGATTCCCTTTCTGATTCCCCTTGAAAACTGGACTTGAAGACAACAAGAAGCACTTACCGGTGAAGAAAGATATTGTCACTGCTAAAACAAATGCTGTTCGACTTGAATCCAAACTATCTTCTATCTTACTATTAGGCTATAAACTCCCCTCTTGCTACAAAGAAAGAGAAGAATGAAACAGTAACTGCTTATTCTTTAGTGGACCTAACTCACACAGCTTCTGATCGAGTAGACGTTATTCGCCCAGCATCTGATCTTGTTGACAAAACAATAACTCCGGGTGTGCTCTCCTCTGGCTCTTTGTTTGCTACTTGGTCAGGAGTGACTTGTGACACGGCAGCAGTAAGGCTTTCATCACTTCTTTTGCTTTATGGGAAATCCTATTCTTCTACTTCCTTGTCAAATTATTAATCAAAACCGGATATCAATTTCCACTCCCCTTGAAGAATCGACACAATTACCTCTTTCATCGCCAACAACAAGATACTTTCCTGCTCCTGGTAGTATTGCTACAGTTCTTGTTCTTGTAAGTCAATTAGTATTTTGAACATGAGGAGTAGCTTGGCTCATAGAAATTCGATATTATCTTTATGGAATTGCCCGGTAGTAAAGGTTAGAGTAGAAAAGGATGCGTCAAGTGCCAGTTTATCAGTTAATTGTTGCCAGCTACGAATAGGGACAGATGCAGGTCGTTCAGTTAAGTTTCTAGGTTTAGATCAGATGTAGGTGTAGGCGCATTCCTTAGATATAGAGTTTAAGTTGATAGTTCCATTCTATGGGCTAGATCAGATCCCGTAGTTTAGCATTCCATTCTTTAACTGGGGATTAACTTTAAAGAAAGATCATAATTGGATAATTGGAATGAAAGGGCAGATATCTAAGTATTCCCCCCATTCCTCTCCTTTCAATCGAGCAAGCCCACATTATGCGCTTGCCTCGACTCTTGCTACAAATACATATGGAACTGGACCACCACTTTCAGGGGCAAGAGCTCCACTTTCAACAAAGAATTGAACTCTCCCCTATAACAATGGTACCTATCGTGCGAAACCCTACATTTGCTTTTTGGCACTTTTTATTATTAGTGGAAGCCAGGCAGTCAGCAGTGAGCTTTGTCGGCTCGGCTTACGGGTTTCCTTGCCTAGCCGGGGCTGTTGACAGAGGTATCGCTCTTGAAAGAAGTATTAGTTGCCCAAGTCTACTATGATTATTCCGCATAAGATAAGGTATCTTCTCTATCCTATGAAACCTATTAACAGTAGGAATCCACAGAACCACTTTCATTCTATCTTAAATCCTATATAAAGATCAATAAAGGAAGGAATGCTAGGTGGGGAAGAATGGGCTCGGTAAAGAATAGAGCAGCCAACAAACAAAGATTCAACGATGAACACTAGCGGCAGTGAGCTTTTGAGTTCCATTTCCTAAAGCAGGGCTCAGAGAAAGGCTTAGGTGCTTGTGTGAAACAATAGAATCGGCTGTTTCAAGTATTGTTTCGGGTTATGGCAAAGGTACTGATTCTTCTTCAGATAACACTTGTAAGGGAGTTGGGTATATAAGAGGAGAAGACGGGACAGTAGAAAAAGAATGTACTAAAGCAAGGGCAAGGGCAGAAAGATCTGCCAGCTTATTTCGCTGCCCTTTACTGGAACTTTGGAACCGATCTTGTGAAAGCCTAAATCTGCTTTTTGGCACTTTGTTTAGAAGGGAGGAACCCATCTGTAGAAACAACTTCTCTTACGAAATCTTACGAAACAACATCTAGGTAGAGCGATAGGAGAGAAAAGAAAAGAAGAGAGAGTCCCACCACTCCTATTACTTGCACGAGTTATTATGGGACAAGCAACGGGACAAGTGCAAAGCTGCTCAAAAGGAAGGGGGATTTTCAAGTTCAAACTTCCTTCGCCCAGGGACAGGACAACAGGCAAAGCATTCTATTTATCCAGTCGAACCTACTAGCGATCAAATACCAACCAAGAGATAGATGAATTGGAAACCTCTCGTACTCATTAGACACCTAGACAGTTAAGGAATTTCAACGATAATGAAAGCCTGAGCCCACTAGACCAATAGCTATAGGGAACCCAGAAGGTGCCTTTTCGTTTTTGCTTGGACTCACCCCTGCCACGTTATGCACTTTTGCTTTTCTCGTTTACTCCCAAAGATAAGGAGGGATCCGTTAAGGCCGGTTGTCCAATCAACGGCAGCTAAAAACCCTTATTCGAGCGAGACCCATAGGTTTTAGGTAGAACCTAGAAGTCAATCATTTGCTTCATTAGTTCCAATAGTCAGTAGGTAGCAAAAACAAGTAACGGCTTGCAGAACAGAACTCAGTAAGCGCAACAGGGAAAGGAGATAACTAACGCGCTGCAGGAACAAGTGATAGAGTTTACCCCGAGGCGAGAGATGTTATGAGTTTACTAGCGGCCCTGCCTAGACACGTAATAGCAACACTGCCGCTACACCCCCTTCTCTGCCTAGACACGAGGCACTACTGACGCTCCACGACTGACGCTACACCGGAATAGCAACACTGCCTAGACACGTAATAGCAGCACTGCCGCGCTTTTAACTCGCTGACGCTTTTAACTCGCTAACGCCTTTTCGCTCGCTACCGCACAACGTCTTGCGCCGTTGCTTGGTCGAGTTTACTGCCGCGTTACATTAGTAGTAACTTGCCTGCTTGTTCATTAGTAGTTGTTTGTCTAGTAGTTACTTGGCCCTACGCGGAACATTATACGTTCCTTGTCGTCTTGGCCCCTCTCGCCAACACCAACACAATACTTTATCAATGCTTCTAATGCTTCTAATGCTTCTAACAATGCTTCTAATGCTTCTAATGCTTCTATAATACCTAGGCGTGGAGGGGAACTCACTCTAATTCCTCTTCTTCTTACCTTGGATTTGAACTCGCCAAGACGACCTCTTTTCCTTGGTTGCCCACCTATCCTCTAGCTACTAATCCAGAATGATACAAGCAGCTTGCTCATCTACGTCCTGTGTTCTTGAACTGGACAACTACTACTAGAAGTGTAGAAGTGGGGTAATCCTTAATGACATGATTTACTTCCTGTCGAGGCTGGGGAAGACCATCCAAGTAGTGCCGTTCGGGCAAGACAATCAGTGGAATCCATTCTAGTTGTTGGCAAAGGGGAAAGTAAGTCAGCTGCCTAAGCTTTGTCATTAGTAGATGCTTGCCTGTCAACTGAACTGGTTGTTGCTAAGGTGTTGAAGACTAGTAGCTGCTGTAGGAGCGGATAGGAAAGGGATATTCTTGTTTTGAAAGAGGAGAGTCAGCAAGCGGAAGTAGCAAGCGGAAGTAGCCAGGGCAGTTAAAGAATCTAGCACAGGTGGGAAATAATCTAGCACTGATATTTATAAGTTTGGGCAGCATGCGGGTATCTCGGGCTAAAGGAAGTATAGATAAGGGCGATCAGAAGCCTCTATAGTCAGTTGGGGAAGAAGAAATTCCATGCATCAATTCCATGCAAAGCCAGATCTAGCTCTAACAGCTTCCTTTGACCCTGCTTTTAAACCAGTGGCATACCGAGTTTCAAGAGGGGCTGTTGAATCTTTCATTCCAATACTATCCAATACGCCGGGTGATTCCGAGTGGCTTGGCTGTCTAGTAGTTACGTGTCTCTTTCCAGTAGTGATTTCAGTCTAAAAGGTCGTAGTCGCAGGCTTTAAACAAGGGTAGACAGCGAGTAAGGGCAGGCGCGTAGTAGAGGTCGAGTAAAGCAGAGTTGCCCAACACAGAGGAAAGTCCTATTTATTAGTACAAATCCTTATATCCTCTTATCAGTACTGGACTTTTTGCATCCCTTTCTACTTGCTCTTCTTTTTCAACTAATACTTTATTGAATCTCTTGCTCTTATGGATTCAACAGTCCAAGTTGCCGTTCAATTGCTAGCTTATAGTTTGATTCAATGTATAAAGTGAAAGTCTCATCGGTAGTGTTTGATTCTGAATAGTCGTATTTATATTATTTATATCGAGGTTCACTCTGATAGTAGGCGTTTCATTCTCATAAGTAGCAGTCGAGTTCTGTATGTTGAGCTGGATTCCCAGGTTATTATTTGAATTCCTTTTAGCATCGTTTTCATTCCCAGTTGCTTGTTTTCATTATGATCTGTAGCAGTTACAGTCTCGCTTTTGCTAGTTGAGTTCTGCCTTGCCTACCTGAGAGAACTAGTTGCTTGTTTGGTGCTTTTACTTACTTGTTTGATTCTCTTACTCCCATCCCAAGTTGAATTACCTTTCTGGAGGTTGGTTCTTATTAGTTGATTTCCCAGTTCCGGGTTTAGGCTACTTGGGCATAGTACCAAGCTGATACTCAATACTTATATGCAGTGTATTCTTTTATTGATTCCTAGAAATAGTAATTACAGTCGTTAGAGGCAGTGTTATGGGGCAAAACCCAGCAAAGACAGCTTAGGTAGGGCTGTAAGCAAGGGTTAGAAGCACCAGCCCAAGTCTTATCGGCGGGCAGTTAAGCCTATATTTCCAATTGCACTCTTAGAATCAATAGTCCAATCCCTAGTTCTTAGTTCAATCCTTATTGGCACCAGTCGCGTTCTTATCAGTAGCAGTGGAACTCCCTATTTCTGGTTCAGTTGTTGTAAGCCTTGTCATTAGCCAACCCTTGCTTTTGCTAGGCTTTCAGCACCTTATTTCTAAGATAAGGTATGAGAAGGCAGTGTTGGATTACCCTTTTCAATACAAAGTATTTATTGCAGTGTTCGATTCTGATATGTAGTGGTTCAATACTAATAGAGTAGATGGATTCCCAGTTGACAATAGAAGTATGTTTCATTGGCTAGATCCGGACTGACGCGATTAGCTTCGCTGACGCGACACAAAAGAAGTAAGATATTCTAGATGCGCTGGCCTATGTATGCAGGCCTGCTTCTTTCTCTTCTCTTCATGCCAGTCAATACTAGAGCATCTTATCTACCTATGGGAACTTTACCCGAATTCGGCTCCTCCACCTATGTCTAGTTTTGGTGACTTCCATTGCATACCTCTCTGATCTTACCTAGCTCGTGACCTATCCTTTCCGTGAAGAAATGCTTGCTTACCAACCCAAACTTATAAACACCAGTACTTGATTCTTTAATAACTATGGATTGGAAAGAATCGACTGCTGCCTTCTAAAATAGAGCTGCTGGCAAACAGGCTACCTTGTCATTCAAACTCACTTCCTCCACCTTGAGGCTGCCTACGCTAACTACTATATTCTTACTACGATGTCTCTCATTCCTATGCTCTTGATTTTTCTATTACTCCTACTCTTGATCGCGTATACAGTATCTTATCGAGTTCTTAACGAAAACATTCATTTCACTGACCCTTACTTACGGTGTTGGCGCAGCTGCAAACGATTCTTCGAGTGGATATTTCTGAGTAGAATGTTTCTTTGTTGGCAACGAGTCTCTCTCTTTATGTTCCGTCCTGTTCCACTTTCATCGTATTCGTATATAGAATCAAAGAGGTGCAGCTCAGTTGTTAGCTTAGGGGCTTTGTTTAATTGAAGAGTTTTGAATAACTTAGCAGTCAGCATAAGGAGAATCCAAAAAAGATGAATAATGGGGTGAGGTCTCGTGCTCCAAAGAGAAAGAGTCAAATAAGTTCCTTCAGTAGAGCAGGAACTGTTTCCTCTTTTAGTTGTTGCGGGAAAGAACTCCAGTCAAAAGGTCGACGAGAGAACCGGCCGTGAAAAAGGAAGCAGCAATTGGTTCTGAAAGAAGTAGTGCTCCAGAAGTGCTTGTGCGTTGGCTTACTGATTGTCCTGTCGGAGCAAGTGGTTCTTTCTGTTCAAAAGGGAAGCTCCGTTGGGTCAAGTAGTACAAGAGAACAAGATAAGGTGCTGAAAGCCTACTGCTTATTACAATGCGTATTACAATTCCTGTTTTCGGGATATGGGGTTATATAACAACTTGGTAGTCTGGGTAAGTTAGAGAGATATTCCATTCCTGTAGTTGTCGAGAGAGATTCAATTAGAGCAAGGGAATAAAGAGAATCACAGTCTAAAGCAGGTCCCCACCAGGTAAAGTATCAAAGTACTTATCCATTTCTGCTTCAGGTTAAGCGGAAAGCAAGTGTCTATACGATCTCGCCCAATAAAAGTGTCTTCGCCTAAACTCACTGTTGCCTAGGCAATAAGCAAAGGAATCACAAAGATAAGCAACAAGCATGCAAATAAGAAACACTTCCTTCTGTAGTAAAAAGAAGGGTTTCCAGGTTGAATGCGAATAATCGATTAATCCCTATCTTTCAAGGCTTTCAGGAATATCCGATGTTAGCTGTAAGGGTTAGGAAATGCGTCTGTCTTTCGGCTTAGTCGATAAAAGAGTAAGCTTTCCCTATCAGCTGTAACTATCTATTTATTTGAAAGAGAAGAAAGAGATAGGTGCTTAATAGAAGAGAGGTTATTGGCGGGAGCGGCCTGTTCTGTTGTCGACAAGAGAGATAGATTCAATGTTGCAGTGTATTTATAAGATATCAGATAAGCAAAATCCAATCTCAAGTCAGCTGCACCAAGTTAATACAAGGGGTTCGGTTCTATTCTTTATTTGATACTTTCAAGAAATAGGCTTCTAGGTAGATTTACGACTTATGAGTTTCTTTCCGACTTCTTACCCACCGAGTCACTATTAATGATCGCTCGCTTACAGAACGAGTGGTTGCATGATCGTTCTCGGTTAGGTGTTTTTGTTTCCCGGGCTTGCTCCTTTCCTTTCAAACTAGAGTTGTAGTCCGCCTTTCCTGCCTTTCTTTCTTCAATTGCTTATTGTGTTCTACTCCTTTTATTAGTTTATTTCTTTGCCTTTGCCTCCTTGCCTACTGGCTATGTGTTTGTGAGAAGCTATTCCGAGCCACAACTAGTCGTTTTGTAGATGAAACAGTTGCCTTATACTAACTGTCGGTTTACATCGCTTAGGAATATCTGAGTTGAAGACCACTTCTTAGTATCTTTGCCCTTACCAGAGTAGAAGAAAACTCCCTTTTTATTAATTGAAGAACAGAGTGAAAGACCAAATAGGCATATAGTAAGGAGTCGGAGTGGAAGACAGGCAGTAAGCAGTTCGCTTTGTAGGCAAGGAAGAGTTTCGTAGACTTAAAAGCACCCGCCAAGTAGCAGCTAAGCCCTTTTGTAGGCAAGGGAATATGTATTTGATACAGAAGCCAGAGAAGGATCTCTTTCATTCCTTATTTGATACAGAAGCTTGAGAAGGAGAAGTTATAAAGTAAGCTGCAAGCGGGCTAGTTCCAGTTTCATCTGTATTAGTTTACAGAGGGGAGTTAGAAGAGAGCCGAATGAAGTTAACCAGAGTTTAAGTAGGCAAGGTATAATCCAACAGAGGTCGGCTGCCAATAAGAAATAAGAATAGAGTGAACTTACCGCTACTCCTATAATAAGTAGTTACATGCGCCACTAGCAGCTCAGCAGCTAAACGCAGCCCTTACTTTCTAACTGCTTCTAAATAGGAATGCAACTTGAACTAGCCCGGCTTACTTTAGAACTGATCCTTCTCTTGAAACTATCGATTATCAGTACTGGCTTTGATTGAAGCTATTTCTTGATTTCCTCCCCTAGCAGCAGTCAAAACAGTAGATCTTTGTCCCCTAGCTTTAAACCCTTCTGCCGCGCCACTACTGACGCGCCACATAAAGTGTCTTGTCGGCTTGTCGCCCTTAACCCTGGTTGCATTGATGGACTACTCATTAATTCTTTCTTTATATAGAAAATAAAGAATATAGGAAGGGCCAGAGCCAAACAATTATCTCTTTTGCTCATTGCTTAACACAAGCACTATATCCTATCCTCTCTACACGACCGATGTCAAGCCAATAACACCAATAACTTCATTCGACTTTCCACTTGAAAGCTTCCTTACGAACTGCCTTAACTCTTTTGAATTCCAGAATAGAGTTGACTTACTTTACTTACCGCTTTCACTCCGAGGCATCTAAATTGATCAATTAGTCACATAAAACAGGCAAGACAGGAGCTACAGGAGCTACATTAACTCTTACTGGTATTTCACTCTTACTATATCTTAGAATGCACTTGATCTATCCCTATAACTATTCTTATTGAAACAAGCAGGGAAGCAGGGGATAGTATATTTCTTTTATACCTTAGGAGCAGGAGTTGTTGCAGGAGCAGGATCTGAGTATGCCTTAGAAGCTTGAGTCAGACCAGTACCCATCTCCTTCCCTTGACACTCATCTTATTTACCTAGAACTGGATTTCTGTCTTTCCTTACAAAAGTCTATATTTGCATTGAGTCAAGCAACGTATAGACAAGCCGATCAGCCAAGTCGACAAGCAAAACCAGTAGTGAAAGGCTTTCCCGAGTAGTCGGTTATTGGCTAGTTGAAGACCGTTGTTGCCATGAAGACAGTACTCTGAAACCCCTTATTTGACATAAGAATGGAATTGAATAAGAACAGCGTGGAGTTGAATCCGTTCTATTATACCCTAGTGGAATCAGTTATCTGTAATCCTATAATAAAGTAAGATAAATAATTCATTTAGTAGGGATAAGTCGTAGGGATAAGATCTAATTAGCAGGGTCGGGGAAGAACCCTTCGCCTCGCATCAAAGGCTTATTTGCTTGTTTATTATTATATTAGTATTTGAGTGTCTTGTCGTCTTGGCTGTTTCAAGAGCAAGAGCTGGATCGGGATCATAACCCCTATTTATAGAAGTTGCTCCCTACGAGGCACCTACATTTATTATAGTGGTAGCGGGTAGCATTCTAGTGGGTATGCGATAGTGGGTATGGGTATCGGGCATATCGAATCAATCCGGGCATATCGAATCAATACAGTGGTTGTCGTGTCGGTTGAAACTCCTCCGCTCGAGATTAGGTGTCGAAGTCAAGTCTCTTGTTGGTGGCGAAAGGTGCTGAAAGCATTTTGATTATAAAGAAAAAAAGTGGACATCAACGAGATCATAAGCTGCTTTGCCTTGTTCAACTGCCGGTCTTTCTTTATCCTAAATGGAATCAATCCTATATAAAGATATATAAAGCTTTTCATTTACTTCATTTAGTAGGTGGCAAGCCGGGATCAATTACATTTTGTTTCTCGAGTTAAGTCAACCAGATCAGTGCAGGAACCAGAGGCAGAGACTACATATCTTCCTTCTTTGTGCGAGTGGTTAGTGTTCATCCGGAGTTAAATCCTTGCAGAATACCGGTTTACTCTCCAACAGAGGTGGGCAAGTCAGATAGAGTTAGTTCGGGTCATACCACTAATTCTTTAATGCAGGTTTCTGGTCATACCGAGTTTCATGAAATCTTGTTCTATTCCTGCTAGTAGTGTGAGCGAGAGAAGTTTCTATTACTGCTAGTAGTGAGCGAGTACAATTACTGAGTTAACCTGCCCCTGGTAGTCCAGTTCTTGTGAGAGTGGAATCCATGTTAGAAGCAGTTAAGTCAGAAAGATAGTCCTGCTCCAGTGAGAGTTTCATACCGAGTAGATGTTCTAAAGTAAGGAGCGAAGTATGGATAAGGGCGATCAGAGGCCTCTATAGTAAGTTGGGAGAGCACCGACAGTTGTAGTTGCTAAGGGTGGCTCTGGCTCTAGTACAATTATCTAGTGAGTGCTAGCCCACCATGTAATGGATTGATTCGATATACCCGAGATGTCATTTCCAATAGTCAATATAGAGCCTGCCCTGTCCTGTCCTGGTTGACTCGGTATCAATTAAGTCTTGTTTACCATAGCCAGAGGAGAGCACACATGGGTATCTTATTTACTTCACTCGATAAAGAAAGGGAAAGGCCAAGCCCATTACCGAATCAACTATAGCACCGAACCAGTAAAGAAGTATGGTCACCACCCGCCAAGTCACTGCTTGCTAATGTGATGCGGCAGCACTCCGAACCCCTACCCTTCCCTTAGTCTAGGCACCATCCCGAGTTTCATCAATTCTCCTTTCTTTATAAATATAATATATAATATATAGAGATTGCCCTCCATCTCGCCAACCCCATGTGCTCTTTCTATCAAGTCTTTACTTCAATGTCCTGTGTTCGGCAAACAAGCCGCTACTACTTTTTGAGTCCTTTTCCCTTAATTACTGGTTGCGTGTCAGTGTCCGGGTGTCTTTACATCAATATCTATACCATGTGCAAAATCAACGAAAGGTTCCATTAATGATTCAGCGTTAAGTTAAGTCATGCTAGGCCCGCCAAGTAGTTAGTCCGGCCTTTCCTTATAAAGAGATAATTTCCTTATAAAGATATAATATAATAGAATATTGTAGGGACCAAGACAAAACTAGAAAAGTAACGAATCCTTGTTTATTGACAGAGGCATAGGAGAGGCTCCATTCTTATTGGCACTACCGGTAAGTTCACTCTATTCTTGCTCTACTTTCTTTCTTTATAAATAAGAAAAAGAAGATTCAACAAGGGCAGCGAAGAATGAGATGGGCATTACTTCACTGTCAACCGGAACTGAAGCGGGTAGTGGATAATTACCTGGAAAGCGAGAGTTCAGTGCGCCTTTGTTTCAGAGTTTCATTACTTGTAGAGCGAAGGAGTGTCCTGTCATTGAGGCAGATATTCCATTCTTTGACTTTCCGGGCTAAGGAGTAAGATGGGTTGCCTTTCCGGGATAAAAGGAATGTCCTGTGAATCGACTGTTTAAGTAGAGTATGCTCAGTAGTTATCAAGTATGTAATGTAGTTTCGTAGTCCTATTGAATCCATATTTGTTGGCGAAAGGGGTGTTCCGGGATGCGAGACAAGACAATCAGTTTCATCAGTATTTGCTGGCAAAGCCAGTATAAATAACTGCCCTATGTCAATTGAGGAATCAGTTTCAAGATAAGGGGTAAGGAAGTCGGGGGTGCTCCTACTCTTTGTGTGCGAGTAACGTCTAGGTACCTTCCATCCGTAGTTAAGTCCTATGATGAACTTCAATACCAGAGTCGAGGTGGGCAACCAAGGAATAAGAGGACATGCCTCTAGGTCGGGCAGGGCAATTAGATAGTATTGGCTTTGAAGCAAGGTGTGATCAAAGTCCTAAATGTTACGCTGTAGCTATAAGGTGGACTCCTAATGTGCAAGTCAAAAAGATGCTATAAGGTATGGGTAAGGGTAAGATTCCTCTCTTATATACTGGATTTTGCTCTCAAGATTCAATTAATGACTTGATTGCCTGAACACCAACAGTGCAGAGTGAATAAGTATTACTTAGATAAATAAGGGTTGACAACCTTGTAAGAAGTGGGTAAGAAACAGAAGCCTTCGCCAGGTAAGATGGAATCCAATCCGGTAACACTTCGCCTAGTACTTTTTCTCTCAAGTAGTAATTGAAGAATGGAGGCGCAGGTTATTCTATCATACCCAATATCTATCATGTCTAGGAACAGCTGCACCCGCGCGAGAAGGGAAGTTGAAAGTGCAAATACGGGTGTTGGCTTAGGATCAGGCAAGGCACTTGAAAAGTATTGTTTGAGGCAGAATCAAGTAGGACCTATGCCTCTATGCTTCTTCAACGGTAAGTAGTGAAGTAGATTGATTTCTAGTTCAAGGAAAGTCTAGTCTGCCAGAGAATAAGTTGTAGAATGGCCAGTTCCTTCCTGTTGGCACCAAAAACTTGCACTCAACGTAAGCCGAGGAATAAAGTAAAACAAGAATTGATTCAACAACTCCCCAAGCACCGAGTCAAACAGTAATTGCATCTTGAGAGTCGAGCGTTGAAGATCTGATTGCCCTCACTCGCCTTGAAACTGCGGATTCTATTACCACAACACTAGGATGAGGATTCCACTTATTAAGCGAGGTACCGTGCCGCTGTAGCTCAAACATTAGATTACAGGTCGGGTGCTCAAACTAAAGAAAAGAGTTCGGGTCGGGTGCTGTAAAACTCCTGCGCGCCACAGCCGTTTTGTCTTGCTGGGTTGGTTTCTTGACCTTAATGCACCTTATAGTGGTACAAGCACCTTTACTAACTTTATTACGGCTACCAATGATGAAAGAAAAGAATGGAGCGTGAAAAACACATATGTAACTGGTCACCTAAACCTAACTCGGCACGATGAAAGAAAAGAATGGAGCGTTCCTATTCCTAACAGATTTATAATATAGTTACAGGTTACCTAAATATCACTGGTTGTTGAAACCTAAGCTCCGAACTGCATTGCTTGGTTACGGCACAGCATTGTTTCCGCGTAAGTTCACAGAGGATGGGGGCGCACTTTCTGAATTGACTCTCTGGCGCCTTCCTAATATTGCTCCTGATATACCGAAGGTGATGGGAAGAATCAAGTGCGGTGAAATCATATGCACATTAGAATAGTATAGACAAAGAGTACCAATATAAATACTCCCAAAAGTAAACAAAACATTCAAATAGTATAGACAAATAGAAATACATTAATTATCATATTCACTAAAAAAGTGCACACTTGAAAAACGGCTAACTGCTTATACTCGCTTCACTATTGAATAAGGTAACCCCGTAACTACCTGAACTTAAGGTCACTTCTTATACTCGCTTAACTCAGTGAATACCGTAAAACCACAGCTTACTATATTATGGAATTCAAGGTAGGTGGGAGAGGAAAGAGAAAAAGTCTAAAGCTCGACTAAAGGGAGAGGAAAGGGTTTCAACACTTACTTAACAAAACAAGGCTGTCTTTCTTTGGTACTCCGCTTGTCCACTACTTACTTTCATTTTGTGTATTCTAACTTTGATTCCTCTAACATTATATAGTTAACCTATGATTCTTCTAATGATAACTAGAAAACTGGTACCCCTAAGCCTATCTACATCTATCAGACTCACTACCTATTCACTAAGTCTCTCTTTTCCGGCTATCAAACTGCCATTCCCCGCTCATAGGCTTACTTTACTCCCAACACAGACAGGGCTTTCATACAGCTGTTAGTGGTCCACACCCTTATGTCCCTTGCTTAAAGTCTCCTACTTCTTTATCTCATTCTCCAGCTGACGTATCTCATTCCTTGAATCACTTCTTTCACTCTTGCTTGTTAGTTTCGAACTTATAACTCCTACCTAAGATATGTAGTTCACCTCTTTCACTCTATCACGACTAACTCCAAAACGAATATCTTGGTCTTACTATACCAGTTGTCAAACCAACGACCCTGCCTTCTATTCTTAACATATATATATATCTCCTATCCGATCTATACCTTTCATTCTGTATTTCCATTACTATATCTATAGGGGCTAGATTGGTATTGGTACCCTTAGGGCTTTATCCCGTATTCCTATACTTTTGATGTAAGGAGAGAATTCTTCTAATGCTCGGTTTGCTTCTTTTACTTCTAAGTCTAATGTAAGAGGCACAGAGTTTTCAATGATGGATGACATAAGCAAAGGAAAGACAGGCTCATATCGCAGGTGGGAAAGCGGAGTAGCTAAACAAGAAGAAAGAAGAAAAGTAAGGAGGGGCTAACATAAAAAGGGGACACACTGCCGCCAAAGATAGCACGTAGTAATAACCAAAAATCCAAAGAGTATAGCGCCAGTCCGGGCACCGGGCAAGCAACAACTACTATGAAGCAATAGTACCAGCTTAGAAGCAAAGAAGTCATATTGACTACTCCAACAAGTAAGATTGACTGCCTGGCGAGTGGAGATGGGCTCCCACTCAGTTGTTATGATTTGCAGTGGTTGTATTCTAACTGTCGTATTTGATATCCGGGAAGTAATACTAAAGGGGAGGAGTGGCAAACTCATAGGTGAAATAAAGACTTAGTTCTATCTGTAGGAGCGCTAGTTTGAAACCAAGGAATAGAAGAATCGAGGTTTAACATGCATAATGGAATTAATGTAAAATAAGTGTAAGCCTAGAGGCAGGGACGTAAGAAGGATCGACATACTTAATAATAGGCACATAGGATCCGGGTATCTATTGCGAGTGTTGCTATCAGCGGGGGAATTCCCTGTTGCTTGTTTCTTCTTTAGTTCCCCAGGAATACAGCCTCGCTGTAGATAATTGAGTTCTTGTTATCCGTGTGTGGATTCCCTATTTCTATAGGTTGGTTCTGTATAGTAGTAGATGGATTCCTCTTTCTGTCCTTAGTTGGCTTCTCAGTGGAAAGTAAGAATCAAAAGCAGAGTTCGGAGACTTTAAGCAAGGTGGGTGAGACTTAGATGAAGTAGTAGCAGACCTCTGACCTTTATTAGAACTAGTATACAGTAGAGTCAGCCTGAGCTGTGTGGTTAAGTAGGGTAAGCAGTGGTTCAATTCCCTGTTTGCAGGTGGTTTAGTTATAATGTCTCTTGTTGCAGTGTCTTGCTTTTTCTAGTTTAGTTCTTTAGCTCCGTTTTCATTATTACCGGTAATAGCAGCACACTAAGATAAAGCACAGTATCAGTTTGGGATAAAGCAGTGCCAGTTAGGTCTACTAAAGAATCCTCAGTGCCAGTTTCTACCTTTTACTACATAGTGAAATTCTTATCCGCCGCTTCCTATGACCACTATTCAGCATTTAGTATCTGGTGAATGACTTACCGACAAGCTACCCCCTTCCTATAGTACTGAGGTTTAGAATGGAATTCCCCATTTCCCTGCCCGTAGTGGATTTCTTACTTCTTAGTTTCATCCGAAGTTCGGTAGTTGCGAGTTTCTAGTCTAATTCTTTGGTCAGCCAGCCCGTTCTTAAGTTTCCGATCTTGGAGCCAGCCATATTCGCTGCCCTCCTTTTTGGTTTCTTTCTTCTAGTTATTATCCTTAGTTACTTTTCAGGTTCTCTATAGGCTATAGGCGGCATACTCTACCTTTGACTACTAGCTTAACACAGTAATTAATAGAGTTGACAGTTCTTGTTGTTGGCTACGAGTTGATTTCTATTCGAGCATTGTCTACAAGTTTCGCTCTTGCTACGGAGCTCGGTGTTGTGTATGGAATCGGTCATCTTCCTTGTTTATAGGCAGGTGATAGAGACTCCTTATTTGAAGTATTTGTTGGTTTAAGAAGAGTTCGGGTCAAACTATCTTACAGTTGAAGCGCTAAGAGAAAATCCTACAAGACAAGATTCATCGTTAGTGAGCGGAATAGGAAGTTAGTGGGGGTATACAATTGCACTTACGAGTGAGTGGGACCATTTCACTTACATGAGTACACGAATAAGAAACCACTTTGTCCCTTAGCGCCCCAAGAGAATAAGAGGGTTAAGCCGAAGATGTCGCAGGGTATTTCAAGAGTTCTATGCCTGGTGCTCGATACAAAAGATGCAAGTTTTCTTCACCGCCTTATGAAGTGCCCAGCAGCTACCTATTACTTGGTTTGACCTTTGTTGGCTACGATGGAGGTTGGGTATACACCAGTATCAAGTGTAGTTTCGAGTAGTACTAAATTGTTAGATCGATTCTTCAAGTGGAGTTCAATGTAGACCAGGAACAGGAGTTGACCGCGAAGATTCTATTGGGAAGCCTAAAACTTGACTTGCGAGCGTAGAAGCATAAGATCATGCCCACGTAGCTGTTAGGGCAATAGTAAGAATATCATCAATCGGTTCTATTCTTTGCTTTCCCACGAGCAGTAGAAATTCCTAACGCCAGTACCAAAGTCAGCTTCAAACAGTTCTAAAGTGGTTCTGTTCAAAAGGTGCTGAAAGCGGTAAGATTCAAAAGAAAGGGATTCAGTGTCATGTCATTGTATATGGAGGTACGTAATTGTATATGGAGGTAAGTAACAAAGCAAAGCAACAACTTCAAGGTGATCTTATCATAGACATAGAGGTGAGTAACAAAACCCAGCAACAACCAATTTGTTGTAAGAAAAGAATCCAAGTGCATAGAAACACGTTGTAACGACGAGAAAGATTAAGTGAAAGCAAGGTACAGGTTCAGAACAGAATATCTGACTTATTCAGCTCCCGTTAGCGAGCCCGGGTATAGATAAGGAAGGGTAAAAATCTGCATAATTGCCTGTTCCTGTTCGAGCAGTAGGATAAGAATCAACTGTTGAAAGATCTTAAGCAGTGTGAGCTCCAACCCTTATTTTGGGTCCTATTTCTAGCGTCAGTAGTGCGGGTTACGCGTCAGTCGTTTGGCGTCAGTAGTGTCTAGGCAGGGCCGCTCCAATCAAGAGCTGCTGGCTGAATTAAGGAATACTAACATCAAAAACGGATTCTTCAGGTTATAAGACATTTGAAGGCCTACTTTCTCCCTCCCCCGAACTGCTGTAAATATTGGGCCTGGTCCGTTAAGATGTTTGGCGGGGCTTGCTTTATCGATATGCTGACACTGCCATAACTCCATTTCTCCAAGAAAACTACACCGACCTTAGCTTAGCTTAGCTCCCGGTATCCGGCTCGGTACAAGGTTGATTTCTCAGAGTAGGAACAAAACAGGGTATAATAAAAACTCTAGATTTGCCAGCCAGCTCTGTTTTAGAGCGGCCCTGCCGCGACACGAGAACTCCTACGCGGTTTTAACTCGCTAACGCGCTTAACTCGCTAACGCTAGGGACTCGCTACCGCTTTTAACTCGCTAACGCGCAACGTTAGTAGTTGCTTGTTTAGTAGTTGCTTGGTCAAGTTTACTGCCGCGACACATTAGCAGTGTCTTGTCTGCTTGTTTAGTAGTTGCTTGTTTAGCGAAATCTGCCGCGACACGAGCTACGCGACACTAGAACTCCTACGCGGAACAAGAACTCCTGCCGCTAGGGACTCGCTACCGCTTTAACTCCAGGCTCCTAACGCTTTTAACTCGCTAACGCGCAACCCGAATGCTACTGACGCGTAACATTAGCCTACTAACTCCTACGCGCAACCCGACTGACGCGTAACAAGTTCTCTGCCGCACAACAAGTCCAACTCCTGCCGCGACACGAGCAACACTGCCGCGTAACCGGTAACTCCTGACGCGCCTTTAGACTCGCTAACGCTTTTAACTCGCTACCGCACAACGTCTTGCGCCGTTGCTTGGTCGTTAGTAGTTGCTTGTTTAGTAGTGTCTTGTCTAGTAGTTACTTGGCTGTCTGTTTGTCTAGTAGTTACTTGTCTGCTTGTCGACTTGTCTAGTAGTTGCTTGTTCATTAGCAGTAGCTTGTTCATTAGTAGTTGCTTGGTTAGCCAACTAACTCCTACGCGCCACATTAGCGAAACTACCCTACGCTTTTAACTCGCTAACGCGCTGGTAACTCACTGACGCTCTTATAACTCCTAACGCACCACATTATACGTGGCTTGTTTAGTAGTTACTTGTCTAGTCGTGGCTTGTTCATTAGCAGTTGCTTGTCGGCTTGTCGACTTGCCTCCTTGTCGTCTTGTCGTCTTGTCTGTCGTCGCAGCTTTAAGCTGCCCTTTCCTTAGGCCCTAAATTCATAGGGGCCCGTGGCCTTCGGGGAAAAAGAAAAAGCAGGGGGGATAGTCAAATTATAACAGTCGAATATTGACTTATGGGAGCTTCTACTCCCGTGGAGAGGTAAGCCAGTTGTATCTTCCACCTTTCCATATATATATATTCTTTTACCGGATTAAGACTGAAGAACCTATTTCAAAGACTCCCGGGTACATAAATTATAGAATGCCCAGGATAAAGCCTTTAAGTATCAGTTAAGAGCCTTTTTTTAATGATGTACGAAAGCAGTGAATCCAAACCTATGAGAATAGGATCTACTAGACGGAACCAACATCTAAATAAAGGAATCTAAAAGAAAGGTATTCCAAAGGGAAGAAAAAAGTATGACAAAGTCAGAAGAAAGAATTTCCATTTCCTTCGTGGCAAGTATAGTTGACTCAGCCAGCAAACTGACTAATCCTTTCGTAGTGGGGGAGCGATTGTGAAAAAAGAATAGGAGTCCTGTAGCTCAAAAGCACCCTAACACGCTGTGTCATCTGCTAAGGGAAGAGTGAGGCGTCAGTAATCTAGTAAGAAAGAAAACACCTGCTTTTTAGTTGGTTCATAGGGTGACTCTTGCCGCTGGTGGAACTGGCCGAATCCAATCAAAAACCTAGTGGAATACCAACCAAGTTACCTATTAATTACCGGTGTCAATCTCTTGTTTGCTATAATTCCGTTCTAATTCCAAAATCAAAGGGATCAAAATCGAAAAGAGAATAATAATCATCAAAGCCTTTAAGAACCATAGACACTTTTGACTTTATCGAAAAAAAGAAAGATGCCTTCTGGATCATATCCATTAAGCGCGTAAACTACTTGACCCAGCAAAGTAGGAAGTAGAATGGTACGGAGGCATCCATGTAACGAAATAGCCCCATGGGAATTCTTTGTCGCTGCTATTTCCATATTGTAATTGTAAAGCGTCATAGAAGAGATTATATAAAAAACGGGGATGACCACCAGAAACACTCCATCTTGAGTATAGCATTGCATTCAAACAAGATCAGCAGAAATCAAAACTCCGGCCCGGCCCTTTCGACGATAATTGTGGAGAGCTTCAAAGGTAGGTAGGTCGGGTAGGTTTGTTTCAAATCCATTTGCAAAAGGAACTAACACTTATGTCAGTGAGAATAGGTACTAAAGCTCAATTCAATAGTCTAATGGAGTACTTAGACCTATAGACAGACTCGTCGGGTAAAAGAGCAAAAGGAAAGACCAGAAAAGAAATACACAGGGATTAACTCACGAAATCAAAAAGAAAGCTTCCTTCACTTCGGATTGATGTCTCCGACGTGGCCGAAGAAAAGTGTTTCTGTTATGTAAGCTTACAGAAGCGCCTTATGCTACATTAGAGAGTAGAGTGCCTCGTTATGAACGAAGACCCGGAGTCGGGGAGTACCTATTACTTAACTTGAACTAGGCATTCATTAGAAGACCGAGAATTCCTTACTTGATTTCCCACCGTCTATGAGCTGCACCGGTTTATGTCACTTAACCTTAAGCTTTGGATGCTATAACTTCTTCGCGGAGGCATCTTCCATAGGTCATACCACTTCAGTAGCTAAATCCGGTCTTTCTTCTTGCTTCCCCAAATACTGTGGAAATTGGGGTCGCTTCGTCAACTACGCTTTCCTTGTTATAGTAAGTCAGGTTTTCGTCCCTGGGAAATATCTGAGTAATTGATTTTCTTTGATTGACAACTTTTCCGGCTCCATAGATAAAAGGGTATCCAAACTCCTAATATCGATCACAAAGCCCTTCATATGGATTCATATCGTTACTGCTTCAACGGCACGGCTGCTTTCGCCTTCCTGCCCTAACCCGACCCGCCAAGCCGACAAGACACTCAAAACCATCACTTTGAACTCTACCTATGAAATGCAGAATATTGGAATGAAGTTTTAGTAACAGGAAAGGAAAGGGCTGGGCGCTTGTCAACTACTTATGCTAGCTCTACAAAACTCTCAGCTTATGTGTTTTGGAGCCGAATGAAGCAAGTAAAAGAAGTAATAGAATAGATAGATAATTAAGCAAGTCAGAATTAAGGTATTCTGGTCTGGATATAGAAACAGTAGCCAGCCTAGTTTTCTTACCCAGTAGGGCTCTTTCTCGATAGACAGAATAAGAAGAATTAGCCAGGTAAAGCTAGGTACCATTGTTAGAAAGATAGGTACGGTACCATGGAAGCAATAGACCGGCATTAAACAACAACAAGAACCGCTATGGATTGATTTGTTAAACTAAGGGTGCCTCTATTCCATCGTAAGTCTCGGCCTGGGTAGTAGATCGGAGCATCCTACTAATAGATCTATAGAAGTACGTTGTCCAACATCCAGTAGTCAACTTGAAATAGCTGCTCCCAGTAACACCCTAACGCCTGGGATGCTTACTCTGTGGTCGAGTTCGCTTCCGCTCTACTTTAATAGGATAAGAATATAATACCATCGACATTTGTTTGGCTTTACGGTACTCTCATGTATCAAACAAAAGTGGAATGCCATAAGGTCCTCTATCTATCTTTCCTATTAGTTGTTAGCTTTCGCCTTCTTTTATTATCTCCTTCATGAAGTGAAGTAAGATCTAAAGCCCAGTAAACCGACGGGGAAGGGCTGGGCCTGGTCTGAGTTCTTTGACTATTGCCTGGCAGTGAGGGCTATCGACTAATAAGTCCTAGCGGGGCAGATTCTATGCAACATTCCATATATCATGCACAAGAGATAGAGCGGCAGGGACTCCTTCTTACCTCGCCATCACAGGACAGAGAAAGTGCAATTTTCCCCGAATTCGCTGTCGAAAATCCAGGTTCAAATGAAATAAGATCTCGTTGTCAACCCATTTCTATTACGGTTGCGTCTAACCGCTCCTGCCGCACAACTGCTTGCCTTATTGCAGAGATCCTTGTTTAGCTTTAGCAAGAGGCCTATTGTTCGCAGACACCTACTTCTATTAGCTGACATAAAACACAAAGATTATTCGTTCGGAGAAAGAGAAAGAGATCAGAGAGGAGAGGGCAGACCGGCCACAACGTCTGGCATAGTAGGAAATGGTGCCCTTGGCTCAGTCCTGCCAGCAGTTGAAACTTCTTTTTGTACTGCTTTATGGTAGTTCTTTCGATGCTATTACTATTGGGCAGAGCGCTAACCGAGTCTTAGTCTTGTGCCTAAACCTTTGTGCTATTATAGTCCGAGTGAGCTCGCTTACTCTGATCGTACTGCGTAGACGTCTAATAAGAAATAGGCTACAGCACCAGATCATAATAAGCAATAATACGGCATAGCAGCTACTACTTATAACAACAATCTTTGGACAAAGAAACACAAGCCTACCGGCACTCACCTACAGCTCAAATCACTTACAACATAAAGAGCTTGGGAGGTTGGTTGGGCATTAATTAGAAAGGATTCCGCTATTACCATTACCAGAAAGACACAAGGGGCTTACCCACGGACCTGCTACCTTCCCTCGGACCCATTTTATGGAAAGGCCATTACTATTACTAGAAAGAAAGGAAGTCAAATGGAGCTGAGTCTACCTGTCAAAGCAAGCTGAAAAAGTCATGTTTGAAGGCTAGATAGCGGCCTTAGGAACGTATTGTGGTACCGCTTTCACTCTAGTAGCTTAGACCCTGGTTTTGCCTCCTACTCCTTCTTCCTTTATAAGGGCAGTCAAAAGCCGGTGCTTTGGTTAACTTAGAACATGCCTTAAACTTAGCAAAGGGGCTATACTTGATTTCTCTCTGTTTCTGTCCTCTCCTAAAAAGGTGCGCTACTTACTTTATAAGAAGAAGTTAGAGTCGTTGCTTGTTGACTTTGCTTTAAGAATGTATGTAAGTAAACCTATAATGTGATAGATTAACTTCACTGTTAACTCTCTGCTTTCCCTAAACTGACTCCTTACTCAACAATCCACTGTTAACTCTTGACTCACTTCCGAAACTCACTTGTGGCCATTAATTAAGCTGTCTGCACCCCCGAGAGTAAGCTAATGCACCCGTCGCTACACTATAGTAATTAGCACATTCTAAGAAAGTGAAGTAGTGACAAAACCAAGTATTGCATTGCTTATTGCCCTGATTTTGATAATGCCATCTGAAGCGCCTAGCTGTTCTATAATATAGGGTTTCACAGAGAGAGCATAGCTTCCAAACTACTCCTAACGTTACTTACTTTAGCACAACGTCTTTTTTAGCACAACGTCTTGCTTCCGGAAACTCCCCTCCCTCTTGATACGATACCAGACAAGATACGATACTTTCTATCTACGATACCAGACAAGATACGATACTTTCTATCGTTGCTTTACCAGTGCTTTCAAGTAAAAGAAGATAGCCCCTTGTGCTGTTTTAAGAATGGAATCTGGATAACAAAGTATAGAATCCGGTGTAAAAACACTCCTGATTGCCCAACTAACTTCCTTGAAGAAGGCAATTTGGTTAACTTAGGAAGCAAAGTAAGCATATTCAAAACTGCAAGAATGATTGCCCTAAGACAATAGTTGTCTCTTTATTCCGTTGCGCATTAGTCTTATTGTGCTTGGGTGCTAACGGGAGTTACTTAAGGGTTTGTTAGTTAGCCGGGTTGGGTTTTGTTTCCATTACAGCCCTACTATAGGTGTGCTACTCATAAAGGTGGAATGCAGTCAATAAGGCAATTATTTCGTTTATAGCCTGTTAACTACCCGTGTTATAGGGAATGGGGCCCATGAAACTTGACTTGTAAATAATTCTCAAAAGAGAAAATAGTTTGGGCTCAAATCTCTGAATCGGCTAATTGTTCTCTGATAGCGCCTGCTCCAGTATAGATTTCTCGATTTCGAACTGTCTCTAAGCCTTGGAAAAAGGTAGTTAGCTTCATTTCCGAGATTGGATTTCATATTAGAAGAAACCTCATAATCGTAAGCAAAGTAGGCTTTTTAGCAATGGGCCTAGCATAATCCAAATCGATATAGGTTCCTGTAGGATTGGAATTCCCCCCTTTTTCAAATCAGACGTGAAGGGTTCCTTTCATCCGGCTCAAGTTCGTAGGCGCGTAGGAATTATAGTGATTTGTTCCAATCCAAGACATAAACAGAGACAAGTTCAATCCTTCTGAAAAAGCACCTGATAAAGAATGGACAAAAATCAAGGATATCTTGGAATAGAAAAAGGCTTTCAGCACCTTATCATTAAAGGCTTTCAGCACCTTATCATTTCTTTCCATAGATTTCTTATTCATATATATTTCTATGATAATTTATGAGAAAAAGCTATACCAATAATGGGTTAACGTAGGAATGGGCGTATATATAGGTTAACGTAGGAATGGGCGTAGAATCAAAAAACGAATTATTCATGTTCTAGCAAGTTGAAACAAGACCTTTGTAACTGTTACAGATGTACGAGGTGTCGGGGGGTTTTATTGGGCCTCGCTGGTACTTTCTTGATTCAAAGGAACAGCCCTAAGCAGCTCAAGCAGCGGCATTTAATGCAATTCATACTGTCTCGTTTAGAAGGGTATGCAACGAGCAGAAGTTCTGATAAAAAGGGTCCTTTGGTCTCTAGAAGAGATGCTGCATTACGAGCCATTCGTAGAAGTGGTATACTATGAATGAAGGTTTCGTACGTGATGTCAAACCTATGCCACATAATGGATGTCGACCCCTTTTCAAAAGATGTGTGTAGAAATAATAATAAGAAAACTCAAAGAAAGAAAGAGAAATAAATGATTCAATGATCTGATCAAATTATAGTAGAAGTATAGTATGGTTCGAGAGGAAGTCTCAGGATCTACTCTCACACTACTGTTACGGTGTGTTGAATCAAGAGTGGACAGTAAGCGTCTTTCTTATGGTCGGTTTTGTTCCCCCGCTTATGAGTGGATACGGTACGAAACCAACAACAAACTCTCCAAATAGAAGTTATCCTCTAGATGCTGTATCTATGCCTGCTCGAAGCATAATCCAATATATATCTAGTATTCTTTCTTATGGGCCAAGAGATACTTTTTCTAGAAATATGGACGAAAGGCAGTTTCACTCACTCCTAAGAAGGAAGCACTTATGAAGCTTCTCTATATTCTATATCCATATGTATTTATGAAGCTTCTCTATATTTGATATCAATATGTATTCCTTTTTTTACATGCGGAGGGAGAGGACATTCATTTCAAAGAAAATCAAAGGTAGGCCCCAATTAACTAATCTCCGGATTAACTAATCTAAATCTCAACTCTATATCAATTCCATTTCAATGTATTTTTATTGACCAAGAAGAATGACCGGACCTATAATTGTATCAAAGAGAAGGGAAGGGTATTTTACACAGTGAGCTAGTTCGTTGCAAGTTGAAACTACATAGAGGGCTCTCCACGCCTACTATTTTTGGAAAGAGCAGAGTTGAGGGGCAAGATCAGTTGAGCTCAGGAAAGTGCTTTAGTCCAGTAAGGAAGTAAGCAAATCCTTCTTCTTGCTTTTTATCTTGTCGATTCCTCTTGGCTTTGGCAAAGAAAGCAGTCTACTAAATCAACCCGGAGCAATTGAATAGCTACCTTCGAAGATTTTCGTGTTACTCCATTTGGGGTGTGATCTAGTTCTTAGTAGGGCGCCCCCTCTGACTCTGAGTAGGCATAGAGAGAAGTTTCCCCTTACAGCTTTCAGGAACAGTTATAACGAAAACACTGGACTTGCAGAAGCTGGAGAGCACTAAGTATTTTCAACAGAATCATGAGCTAGGTATAATAGCTGAAGGTAACCAACCAACCCGGATCGCTAACAGAAGTTCAGTTGCTCAATTACATTCTATCTAAAGGGATGCAGGGATATGTATCGAAATAAATCGGTAATTTGCTCAGATGCCATATCCCTTTGCAGTAGGACACAAGTAAGAATTGCGGAATAGAGTCTAAGTTTCAAAGTCAGAATTGAACTGCAGGGTCAAAGTCACAGAATCATTAGCCAGGTATGATAGATATATTGGTAACCTACTATGCACTCTTCACTAAAACTCATCATTGAACCCGAAAGTCCGTATTGAACTTGCTTAGCGCCCCCCACCTATTCTATCGTTCCTATTAATGAAGAATTGAGCCTATCCTCTCTTACCAACCCTGTACGTGTCTCCTAACATTCATTTGAGTCAAAACTTCCATCTAAACCCTCATTGCTTAACACAAGTACCACTTTCCTATACCACACCTCGCTTCAAACCCTGGCCTGGCTCGCTAGCGCCCCTACAAGTAAAGCGCTTTGAAGAAAGTAAGCTAATCTTACTCCTCCGCTACCCGGAGACAAAGTTAGTGAGCGGTCGTTCAAGTTCTCAAGTTGTCGTAGAGTTCTGTAGCGCTAAATTCAGGTTTTGTTATAGCGGGGTGCTGAGTTAAAGACTAACTCGCTAGCGCGCAAGTCAAAGATGCAATAAGGTATAGATCTAATTGGTCAGATTCCTCTCCCCGGTCTGATTCCTCTCTTATATACTTTCGCTCTAAAGATTCCATTAATGATTTCTACAGGAGCTGAAAGCCAGTTCTTTGATCAGAAGAAAGAGAATTGCCAGTTCAACTTTACTAAATTATATAACCTGGGGCAAAACTAAATCATTGAATTGAAGTGAAGACTACCTGCAACACCGAGCTTACCCGCTACACCGAGCTTACCCGCTAAACCTTCTAGTATGGGGAACTTAGTGATATTACCTGCTGCAGCCAGCCATATTCGCTGCCCTCGAACTATACTTGCATCAAAATCATATCTCTCTTTTGAATAGAAATATTCAATTGAAACTCCCGTCCTGTTAGCGAGCTACTTTCCCGGGGTTGAAATCTCAATAAAGAAGAGCGGCCCTGCCGCGACACGAACTCAACTCCTACGCTCTTATAACTCCTAACGCTTTTAACTCGCTAACGCGCAACATTAGTAGTAGCTTGTTCATTAGCCAAACTACCCTACGCTTTTAACTCGCTAACGCGCCACATTAGTAGTGGCTTGTTCCCGACTGACGCGTTACATTAGTTTCCGGACTGCCGCGACACGAGCTACGCGGAACATTAGTAGTTCCTTGTCGTCTTGTCTGTCTGCTTGTCGGCTTGTTTAGTAGTTCCTTGTCGTCTTGGCCCTTCCACTTGAAACTCTTCTTTAGCTGTAGGGCGAGCGGAAACTGACTCGTAACTTGAAGATTATCCGCGAGAACTTTGATTCGCCCTCACCTTGATACCTTACTCCTGATCCTGCAGATGATATCTACGACTTTGGCCAATTACCTATCTTCTCTGGTAGACAAAGAGCGTATGTATGCGGGACAAGCAGCTTAGGCAAACTCTCCCTCGCTTTCGCTTGCTACTGACACAACACCTTTCCGGAAAACTGCTTTAGCCCATTAATGAAAGGGCACAGGACAGGGTCGGTTAGTCACCTCGTAGATCTAGCATGCCCAGCTCAAGCCTCGGATTCTCACCTTATCGAGTCGACTTCAATTTCATTCGTTGTTTAGGGTTGACTTCCAACTTTAGGCACCCCGACACCTAATAGATTGCTTCGATAGCTGTGCCTTTGTAGTAGTTGATTGGCGGGCAAGAAGAAAGCTTCATTCTCAAAGTTTAACCTATGCTATGGGAAACTTAGTTAATGGCAAATTACCTATTAAGCCAGAGGAGTTTTGTCTCTGCTCTCTCTATTATCTCTATTGCATTAACTATACTATCTTCATTTGTTTCTAGTTTCCGAACGCAGGACTCGTACATAACTTGTACAAACTCGTATTGAGCTCCTGGTTTCGTCATCAAGTCTTGTTCCGGTGCTGAAGTTGTCTACAATAGAATCAGCATGAGAGTAGAGTGTTGTTCCAACCAATACTATAAGAATAATAGAAGAAAAGGGAGTTTCTATATAGAAGTGTGGATTAGAGAGTGTTGTTCGGTTACTATCCCATACTATGATGATAGGTTAACTTCTCTTCGATTCCATTCTGAAGTATATGCTAGCCCCCGATTAAGTTTCTTCTAGCCTAGCTTCGAGTTCCATTCTAATACCTAATGCAGGTTTCCGGTCATAGGGAAGAATAGGATTGCTGCTTCCTTTCGCAAAGCTTCTTCTTTAGCTTCGGCTTGAGCCTCTTATTCTTAGGAAACCTCTATTCTTAAGGGAAGGAAAGGAGGCGGAGTATACTGCTCTGCTTCTTTGTATCGATTGCTTGCTTAAACCGTCTATTCTTTATCCTTTAAGGGTTTGGGTTGCACCTCTGTACATTGATTGATGGTGCTTCCATCGTGCTTCCAATAGCTTCATTGATAATCTTGATTAACTTAGCCTTCAAACAGTGCTTCCTCCATAATGACTTGCCTACTCGTGTGCCTCGCTACTTAATGAATGAAAGCAGACACTACTTAGAGATGCTCAAAAAGGCCCAAGCTACTGAATGATTACTGAAGCCTTTATCTTATTACTTTGTGCTTAAGAAAGGCTTGCTCAAGTTGTAGAGGAGATCGAGCACGTAGAGAATCAATTTGGTAATCCTATCGAAATGGATTGCTGCTAGCTAGCTTCCTTACTGGCTTGAAAAGATGCAAGTATCACTCCTGTTTTCAAAGACTGCCCAAGTGAGCGCCCCAACAAGAACAATAGAAAGGAGGGCCCAATCATCAAGAAAGAAGTATCCACTTTGTCTCTATCTAAACCTTTTCCCCTAGGACTAATAAAACGACTAAAATTCCATGATTTGGCAAGCTTCAAAAGCTCTTCCAGTCAATGAAGATACAGTGAGTAACGGACTTGTTCGGTAAAGCAGAGGTGCCATCGCTTCTTCGATTGGAATGCTAAAGCCGGCATAGAGAAAGAGTTCAGATAAGGACATCTAGTCGTTTGTGCTTATGCTTTTGCCTTTCCCTCAGGGATTGTTGTCCGTCCATCCCCCCGAGAGCTGTCCAATACCAGTTGATTCATTAGCAATGATAGCTGGAATGGAATTCTACGCAAAGAGTCAAGTTATTAATTCTTGAAGCCTTTTTTATCCGGTTAAGATGCTCAGATAGGAATCACTGCTTATCCATCGGGTGTGACTGAACTACCTTCCCATAACCCAGAGCATAGCCTTAGACTTATGATGATACCCTTCGTGCCTTCCCTTCTCCCCTGGGATAAGTTGAATCTAGCTAATTCGATTTGATCCGATCATCTCTTTCAATCACTGAACACCAACCAAAAGAGGCACTCGCGGCACCCTAAATTGATTACTTCCGTTCGAGTAAGAAAATGAGTCTACCACCGCACCGCCTTGTAGTAATTAGTAAGCGCGAATTCGATGTTTGTAGAAGAGAGAGAAGGCTGTTGAGGCTCGAACTTGCTGTAAGGGAAGGGAGAAATTCCGAAACAGGGCTTGGACCCTTCCAGATTAAGCAGACTTCAGATAAGTTGATTGAGGTTAAGAGGGGTTTTACTTAGGATGCTACTCTGGGTTAGAAAGAAGGAGAATGTTGAAGGCATCTCGAATAGCAACTTATGGATCAATCAATTCTTGGGGCTCAAAAACGAACAATAAGTAAACGCGGGGTGATCAAAAGAAAAAGAACTGGAATTTGCTACCGACCAAAGAAGGAAGGAATATGAAAAGACTTCATGCAAGGTAAGTGGGTGACGTAATCAATACAATTGATTAAGGGCCGGGTATTTTTGGATATCAAAAAGAGTTCTGATCACACAGTAAACAAGGTAATCTAACTCAGCCCTTGTTTTGCACTCCGTCTTAGTCCCTTAATGAGGAAAGTGCAAGGTGGTGCTCTGCTAACTAAGAGACTCATTAAGAGCCTAACTGCCGGATCGGAACGCCTTGCCTACGAAGGAATCGGAATCCATTATTGCCATATTGCCCCTTCTCAGTCAGACTAGTTCGATTTTAACTAATCCGAATCTTAGGAGATGGCAGTGAGGGAAAGCGCTGTCTTTCTTTTTGATCGTTGGATTAAGAATATTGATGAATGAATATGCGCTTCTAAAAGGCGAGGAAGAACCGGCTTAAAGCAAGCGGTGCACTTCGCTAGCGATGCCCTTAGCGAAACTGATAGATGTCATAACTCTATTGTATTTGGTTGTTTTGATTACTTTCTCGGGTAGTCCACCCATGCTCATCGCTAAAACAAGGGCAGCGAAGAATGAGATGGGATCCCATTGATTGAAGGTAAAGACGAAACGTTAGTTGTTGTATGCGGGATCCTAACACTCTTATGATTCTAAAGCAAAGCACCTTTTTACAGATTCACGAAGCCTCGCTCCGGTGATCGAAGTAACTGCTTCTAGGCTTTCCTACTCGGCTGCACGACGTTAGTTTCGGTGTCCCAAATGGCTTGGAGGAGGTCGCTCTTTCAAATCCGCCTTTTCCACATTTGGTTTAGAAAGATTCAAATACTCCTCTATGGCTTAGAAAGATTCAAATACTCCTCTATGGCCTTCCTTCTCATCATAGGAAGAAAAAACCGTATTGCTTCTTTTCATTGAAATTGGAAGGGGAAGGGCTAAATAGCAGGTGGGTTTGCCACTAACACAATTGACCCTAGTTTTTGAGCTAATTAGACTTAAGCAATAGAAATAGGAATTGAACCGAAACGAGAAAGAAAACACAGATGATTGAAACTTTCGACACGAAGCAGAGGAGATGCTTTTGGTTGACCGAGAAAGAGGGAGCTATTGCCTATCTAAGGAGCGAGCTAAATACCTTCTTTGATAATTGCTTCTAAACTTGGTGGCAGAGGCATATCGAGAGAACTTTCTCTGTCGACGTCGATGATGCTGTCTAAAGGCTAGATTGCCCGAGCAGGTAAACACGGAGTCGCTCGTATGTATCAGCAGAAAGTTGATTAGTTTTGGGAAGTCAAGCTAGTGAAGCATTGAAGAGCTTCTAATAGCTGTTTTGAGTTTCCGGCTCCTTTCTGTTCCTATAACACTTTGGATAAGTATGAATCCGAACCATTGTGCTTAGGTATGACTTCTACGCGTCACTTTCTTCTAAGATAGTGTGGAAAACAAGGTATGCTTGCGGCTGAAAGCATTGGCTACCAGAAAAGACGTAATACGCTCACTGGGGCTATTAGGTTAGTGGAGTTTAGACAGGGGCTATTAGGTTAGTCACGTTTAGAAGCTATCTTATTAATAAGTCAATTGAAAGGAAGTTCCGTGATCGTTCCAGTTAGACACACTTTCTTCTTTCTCACTGTTTCTAATCTTTCTAATGAAAAAGGGTTGTTGATGCAAGAGAAAAAATCCCTTAGCGATCAAGCCCCGGGAATATGGGAACGGATTAGGAATTGACTTCATCCATTTGTTGAAACCTCTCGGCTATTGCTATCTCCTAGACAGAATGCCCGATATCCATTTGTTGAAACCTCTCGGCTATTGCTATCTCCTAGACAGAATGCCCGATGTACGAAACGGGTCAGTCAAAAGAATAGCTACCCGACCAACCGGATCGTGGGCTAGCATCCATTCACGAATCGGCTTTCAGCACCTCATTTTCCGTGGTGCCTTTGAAAGCATAATTTAGGATAAGAAGGTAAGTAAGGCTTCCTACTATATCTCTAGCTAAGCTTACTCAAGCAAGACCAGAAGGCCCGTAAAGCAAGCTTTCTTTTGATTCTCTGTAGAGATAAATCAGTAGAGAGAAAAGAGGCTCAGTAGGCATAGGCATCGTTGCTAGGAGCTACCCGTAGTGCAGAAGAAAAGGTCAACTACATAAGAGAATTCTATTTGATAAAGCTAATCGAAGACAGAAACTAGCCCCGCGAAAAGCTATTACTGAACCAAAGAGCTTTCACCCCCTAAATCCGTTGAATCAGATGCTTTCATTCATTAATGAAGTTCGATTTAGATAGAAGGATAGGCGAACCTTTCCTATACTTGAAGTCTAGTGATTTCGTACCTATGAAGACCGAGTGCAATTCCGTTTGTCGACCAGCTAAAGTAAAGTAAGGAATAATCAATCCCATTTTCAGGCTTGAGGGAATAAGCGATGCGAGTACTCAAATTAGGAGATTCGATTTTGACTCAGAGCATGGCATTCGATTAGGGAAATGCTCTTTTCAACGAATATCAGGAAATTGGAATGCTTGCGAAGGCCCCAATCCCTTCTTAGTCGGCCTCACAGCCTCACTGAAAGTAAGTAAAGTGAAGACAGATTCCAGTCCTAAAGCACAACTGTCGTCCGTCATAGTCAGAATAAGGCACTGTTTCGAGCCATGACTTGCCCTACTAGCTAGCTAAGGCAGTCAATCCGTCCCACTATAGCCCCCTTATAGAGGCAGAAGCGGGTCCATCTAATCGTACTCCACCTGTGAAACCCTTTCTATATTCAGATAATTAAGTCATTGGTGGGGTGGACTATTGGTGTAAGTGCACTCACTAACTCCCTTTTTCACTGACAAAGAAGGCAATTGCTTCACTTTCATGTCCGAAGATGGAGATCTCTTTAATGAATGCTAGAAATCCGCCCTCTATTATGAGAAAATCCCCTAACGCCAACGCTGTAAACCCATGCATATGTTTAGCTCTTGGTGTTGGTGGTTTCTAAGCTCCCTTGGCCTTTGTTAGCCTCTCTATATTTTGTACTTAACCTATGCTCTATATGTCCACCAGGCTCTTAATTCAGTAGATTATATCGTGTTACCCGTCTGTCAATTGAAATTCTAATCCGCTTGACTTCGGGCCGAGCAAAGAGAAATGACCACTTGAACCCATTTGGACATAGGATTAGCCCTACCCTTCAGTGCCAAAAAGTAGTATAACAACAATGGCTTCCTCCCGCTAGGATCATTCTTTAAGAGGGTGACTATTATTGCTGCCGGCGCATGCACACAGGTCCAATTTCACTCTGGAATTGTAATAACTGCATGAAGTAATATCCGCCCAAACTAAGTCCATTCCTGTAATTTATAGCTATTCGAAGCATAAATGAAAGAGAGCAAGCCACACCAACCCAATCTCGTACTTGACTTTCTCTTTATAATTCTAAAGGGACCTACGAAACCTAAACATAAGATTCGATTTACTTAACGAACCATGAACCCCTACCCGTAGCTTTTCTGGGAAAAGTATTAGACGGCCAACAAAAACAGTAATTACGCCAAAAAAGGAGATTCAGGCCTGGCTTTGGTTTCAAGATGGGGATTAGCTTCCTATTCGTGTTTGTTCTCCTCATCCATTATTGGTTTACTTGCTTCCGTTCTTTCAAAGGACCTTTAAGACTGACTTATCGTTAACGAAAACGACATAAAGATACAAAGATAAAACACCCAGGAGGGAAACTTTATAACCCCCGGGTCCTGTAAACGAAGTGTTTCTATGAGTTCAACGGCGCGACCGCTCCACCACTGAGCTACTGAGACTTCTTCTTATAAAAAAAGAATAGAATGGTAGAGAATCAAGAATAGAATCCGGATTTGATGCTAGTATCTTTAGCTGACTGCTTTGTTCGGTTTATCTTAGACAGTGCGGTAAGAGCTTTTCAAGAGCTTGTTGTTTCTAATTGGAAAAGGTATAGAAAAAGGGCGGGCACTATTTGGACTTGTTCATCCAAGGTGGTACCACTTCAAAGCCCATCTTGTCAAGTGTTTCTTTCAAACTGGGATTATGACTTAAGGAAGTCTCAAAGCTTTCAATTCCACATTCCTTTGTCATTTTAGAGGAAGAGAAAAACAATGAAATAAGGCAAATACTTTATTGTACAAGGTTCGTTCAAACTAAAGGTAAATCGACGACTTGGCTTGACACTATTTCCTGACCTATTGTGCACATGAATCAAATAATCTTATAGAAGTATGAATATGATATAAGTAGTACTATAAGTCGTATTATATAAGTAGTCAGCTTTCCTAGTAAAAGTAGAAATTCCTGTCTCAGCTTCTTAGGACGAAAGCAATCCGGTCAATGAATCTTTAGAATTTAGCCCCGTTGAAGCGGATTAGGGCATTGATGGATCGTCTCACTTGCCTGCTCACATAGAGATATTTGTAAAGCTCGACTCCAAGATCGCGGATCACTGCCAACGGATCATCATATAGCATGATTCAAACTCCTACCGATTCACTAGTCTGCTGTAAAAACGAATATCCATGCTGATCTTGACCTGAATGAGCTATTTAAGGTCTGTTCCTAGCCCACTTATTAGAGAGCTTATACTGGAGTTTATCACGTCGAAGGAGTTGCAGAACGGATTACCTCCTATTAGGGGCATCCAACACCCAATTGACCTAATTCCCGGTTCATCTTTCCTGTCTTCCAAGCAAGCAGCCTATAGAGTTTCTTCATTCGAAACTAGAGAAAGAAGCGTGAAGGCCTTCTATGAACTGATTGCTTCTAGGCTTTAAGGTTTGAACAAAAGCAGCTTAGCTTCTTAGATCACTGGATTCGGAGGAGTTCTTCTATCACTGGATTCAAGTTCTCCTTGAACTAAGACTGTGCTATCATGCTATCAATAGAAATCACTAGCCAAGTGCCTTTGCCGCCTGCCATACCATTGATTGAATTAGCATTACCTAGCTCGTTGACTAGGGCTATTCATGCATCTTTCAAGAGTCAAAAGAAATATCCCCCAATGCGCTTATTCCGATTAAAGCCGGAACCCCACCTACGTGCCGTGCTACATAAGCGGGCTAGGAAATCCAATCAAAATGCCTGTTTCAGGTCCCATTCCTGGCACATTTCCAGAGAAAGCAAAATGAATCGAATCGAGTTTACGCCCTAAGATTTAAGACGGCACCTTTTTACCGAAAGCATTTCATCTTGTTGAGCCGGGACTTTGTCAGAGAAGAAGTAAAGGCAAGCATAAAGATAGGAAAGCAAAAGATAGGTATTGGCTCTTAAGAATAAGTAACCGCGCAAACAAGACTAAGTGCATTAATGAGCTGAAGAAACATCATTTCTTATTATTTGAGTTCGGGCGGGTTGGTTGAGCTAGTTAAGAATAGGCAGTCAGGTTAGATGTAAGCTGTTAGGTCACTTTTGGATTCTATTCTAGTTGGAGAAAAGCAAAAGCCAATGAGTTAGTAGGAGCTGGATAAGAGGCAGGCTATATCAAGTTTTGTTCCAGGTGCACTAGATTCAATGACAGAAGCAAAGGAACAAAGAAGAATTAGCCCGGTAAGATGGATATGGGGGTAACTCCAAACTCAAAAATGCATTAATAAATGAGAATTCTTTGACTTGCACGAGAGGAGTCTATCTTTGCGTTAGGGAAGCTCGAAACACTTTATGGTTGAATTGAAGAATCCATCTCTTATTCAGATTACTTTCATTCTTAGTTAACTTGGACTTGGCTGCAAGGAAAGGTAGAGTCGACTCGAGGCAAAACTAAAGGCAAGGGATAATGCAACAAGGGGTTTTTCAACAAGTAGAGGAAATGAGATATTCTTTGGTGTTTTTCGGCGTCAGTTCAATTGTAAGCAATAAGAGGTTCTTCGAGGTTGAGTTCTGTTCCTGGAGATCTTTGTCGTAGAGAATCTCTTTCTATTCTTGTGGAATCATATATAGAAGCCGAATCTGCTCTTTGGAATGCCCACGGGAGCTAAGCTTGTTCCGTTAGTGACTTATTCTTTCGAAATGGATGCGACTTACGCCCTTTCGCCCTTGCTTGTTTACTTGAAATCTCGGCATAAGAGAATGGAGTGCTATCCTATGATATGATTTAGTAACCTATTCCCTCTGGCGCCTTTGCTCTTTAATAAAAGAAGATTGATTGAGAATTACCCGATAATACAATAAAATTCTTTGACTTTCGGGGCGCTAACGGAGATTTCTGCATAGCTTTCCTTTCTTTATACCTAAATTTCCATTTTATACTTGACTTGAGACCTTTGCGAGAGCTGTTGCTTGTTTCATTTCGAATTCATAAGTAGCCCGTAACTCTTATTCAATCTCACTGACATATGATATAAGTAAGGACTCACTGACATATGATATAATAGAGGAAGAACCTAACCGATATGACTCAAGTACTATACTCTATTATTGCCTAAAGCTTGTTAACTTCTGGATTTGCTTGTTCCCCGAGACAATATACAAAGACATCTTTCTTCCCTTGACAAAAGCTTGGCGTTATCTTGCTCCAGCTCCTAACGCTATACTCGCTTAACTTGAGTTATAGGTGTTGAGTTGAAATAGAGTCATCGGGAGTAGTGAATCGCCACCCATTCCTCTTCTCTTGTTTCAAATGCTAAGTACGAACCATGAAAGTTGTGAATAAGAAGGCGAGGTTGTAAGCGAATATACCTTTTGCGGTCTCGGTCAAAGAAATGAGAATTCTAATGAAAAAAACAAACACATCGCTTGGGATTTGAAGGAAGCTGTTCTTTATATCTAGTCATTCTTAGGAAGGAAGCTGTTCGCTGCAGCTACTTCTTAGAAATGCTACTTGATTAGTGGGAAGGCTTTATACTACAGTGGTAAAAAGGCTTTATAGACAATTCTAATGTAGATCCTTTTTCCTTTTGTTAAATGCTAAAGTAAAAGAAAGGGGTTATTTCATCAGACTTGCTTCCCCGCCTGGGAACTATTTATCATCTTTGGAACAAGCCTGTGAGAAGGAGTTACCCGAATTTAAGTATCTAAGTGCCAGAGTAACGATCAAAAGCGAAAATAGAGGGTTTGACTTCAATGTCACATCTCATGGACGTCCCTTCTAAAGGAATTCCAATCTTTTCGAGAAAACGAACTGAGAATGAGTCCGGTGCGGGCCACAGTTTCAAGGGGATTTGGAAGAGGTGGGGAAGAGTTCATTGAGAGGTAATTGCTTGTCGGTTCAACTCAAGCCTATAAGCCGCCTAAGCGAAAGAAAAGAGTCGGGGTGAAGGGAATAAGAGAGAAAGGAAAAAAGAGAGTACATATGATTTGAAGTTACAGCTCCATATATATGAAAAAAGTAGCCAAATTTCACTTATATAGAGGGCTATGGAAATTCCAGCACTCAAATCATCGGCCTAAAAATGTTCCTTTTTGAGCTCCCCTTATGGCAAAACCCTAGCAAAATGCACTTCTAGAGGGAAATGACAGTTTTTTAACCAGAAATTGATTCTTTTTTGAGCTACCCTTATGGCAAAACCTAGCAAAATTAGAGTTTTGAAAGAGAGAGCTCCTTAAGATTACTTAATCTATTAAAGACAAAGCATCCAGCATCCCTCTTCTATACTCCACTCCTTGACTTCTTGCTTCCTTTTCATAACAACACTGCTTTGCTTGCTTCCTTTTCATAACAACACTGCTTTGCTTGCTTCCTTCTAAACTCACTGCTCACCTATTACTGCTGGCTCAAGGCACCCCGAAAGGCAGCTAACATTATTCCCTCAAAAGTCCGCTAATGCACTAAGGGCTTGTTCCGGCGAACTCCCTACAGCAAAAGGGTGCGCCTCTCTTCTCCGTTTCTGTGCTTGTCCTTCTTCAGCGCCCAGCTAGCAAACTTCAGATATATTGCTTCAAATCAAACAGCTCATAAATAATAGATGAAAAACAGAGCTTACTGTACTCTTAGATGAAAACGTAGCTTACTGTACTCTAAAGAATATCATATAGTGTGCAAAATAATATTATCATATTGTGCTCAACTTACTTATCTAAAAGAAGCATAGTCAACTTACAGCTATTTATGAGATTTCTTTATGGCATTTCCTCAATCTAATTATTCCTAAATTAAGTCATACATCTTCTAAAATATACATAACCCACACTGGTTACAAGATTCTATTTAAAACTAATATAGGGTAGGGGTTCGGTTACTAAATATAAGTGTGGATTCGCTATGTTTGTTATTGAGGGGCTCCCTACAGTAACCACGGGCTGGGCTGCGGATTTTAGGATGAGAACAGCAAACGAGGTCGACAAAGGTTTCCCTAACAACTCTCCAAATCCGTTTCAGGTCTGGTGAGCAAAGAACGTCTTACAAGTCAAGGTTCCTGGGCGCCATCATATTCTATTGAAAAGCTAATTCTAATGTAAGAAACACATATTTTTTCAAAACGGAGATACTATGTGCATAAGATAGCCTCCACTTTCTGATTCTAGAGGTCGTCCACCGATTTCTATCTGCAAGGTCCCGGCTTTCTCTCTTTCGATCGCTGTATAGGAGTTCTTCCTCTTCCTTCTGGTATCATGAATGGAAGTTGTGCCTAGCCCTATTTGTTGGCGGCTGCCCATGGACAAAAAAAGAATAGACTGCTCGTAGCTCAAAAACCCCAGCTTATTCTTCGCTGCCCTTTTGCTTTCCCGTGGTGCCCGGTCCATCATCTGCAATGGGCCTTATTAGGCTGCTGCACCAGTTGTTCACGTTGCTGTTGCAATAGAAATAGCGCCTGTCGCGGCCTTCCTGTTCGCGGTTTTAGTTATACCCATACAAAGGAGACTGATTTGCCATACTTTTCTTCTTTAGAGCTACCTTCCACTTTAGCACTTATTCTTTATGCCCCTTATTAATATAACCAAAATAGAACCCAATGGCTTTATATAAACCTCTTCCTCAATCAAACTATTCCAAAATGCTGAATAGACGTCTATTTGATAGATTGACCAATTCTTTTGTACGTCAATAGAGATTTTGAAAGAAAAGAGTGGAGATTCGGATCACAGGGGCAAATACCTAATCATAGTAGATGCGCTTGTTACCCTTTGACACCAATCTAGCTTTGTACCGATCAACCGGGCCTTGTGCATTTGGATTTCATTGATTTTGTAAACCCACTTCATACCTATAGCATTTTAGTGTCCTTGGGGTAGTGATGCTCACTCACATGTATTGTGTTTCTTTCGATGGAGTTGATCTCCTCATCCGACCTTACACTTATCTATCTTTTATGGCATCCTCATATATTTAAGCACTATCCGCAAGGAGACAAAGAATATGTAATGAATCTTATACTCTCTTAGACTCCTTGTCCATTGAGGTCTTGGGCGATCTTCTGTATATGTTTGTGTAGTATAGGATGTTTACGGTGATGGGGTTTAGTTTCAGAAAAGGAACACTTGCTTTTGTTCTTCCTCATGCATCTCTTCGATGTTGCTCTCCCAATTCCATACACCTTATTCTTCATTGAACTCCAAATCTATACTTATTACAACCTTTGAAGTTTGGATTCTATAATTTGTAAGCTTTTGATTGAGTGTAATACCCGTTAACTCGTTTTTAGCCTTTGATCGGGAAGTGTGCATAAGCACCCAAGGATCTTGAAGTGTGAGACGCCGGGCTTTCTTATGGTCCATGCTTCTTGTGGAGTATTGTTATCCAAGCTTGATATAGTGCACCGAATTAGGATGCAGATGACACAAGCCACCGCTTCAGCCCAATACTCTGTGGGCATGTTTCAGGTCAATAGCATGCTTATCACCATGTAAAGAATGTTCAGATTCCTTCTTTCCGCCACACTGGGAAGAATACAGTTAAGTTTGTTGATGTCAATGCCGTGCTCATCACAAAAGTAGGAAAATGCTTTGGAGGTTAATTCACTACCTAGATCGGAGCAGATGGTTTTGATGTAGTAGCCGCTTGAATTCTCCACAATAGTTTCCTCTTCTTGAAACATCCTAAATCCCATTTATTGAAAGAAAGAACCTATGATATATGTTATGATATTCTTTGGATTCTATATTCTAATAGTAATTAAGAAAAGTGAGAAAAAGGCGATGCTTACAAAAGGATGTTGGAGCAATAGGACCACTAAGGAATGAATGAGCTTCAGCGTTTGCCTTATCATGTAGAAAGCTTATTATTCGTTGTTAGGCAAGAGCACACCCGGAACATATAGAACTAGGTAATGTATTATAGGGCGGACCATAAACCATCTTATTAGTGGATAGCATGTTGAGATCGGAGAAGTGCAAATGTATAAGCCTAAAATGCCATAGCCATTAGGAGTGCTTCCAATAAGTCTTTAAGCTTCGTGCCACCACATCATGGTTAATGGTTAAGATTCATAAGATATGATTTGACATCTACACTTGAGAGCAATTAAGCGTCATTTCATTTGACATCTCCATTTGAGAGCAATTAAGCGATTTGCCGCGAAAGAGTTTATTGCCCTTATTTATATTCCTCAGTTCGAGATCAAGTATAAAGTGGAATTCCTGTTGCAGCAACAGCACAAGAGTAAGGCGGTACAAGAAAGGAAAAGGAGAAGTAAAGAGCTACAGCGGTGTTATTACATTTGTCTATAATAGGTGCTCCTAAATTCCATTCTTACTTGATTTATAATATTAGGCCCTATAGCGCATAAGTAGATCTAAATTCCATTCTTACTTTAGAGCGCCAATAGCTGTATCTGATTGCTGGAATGAATATTGATTGCATTACGCAGGTAAGGAAGCCCTATCTGTATCCGGAGTAGGAACACCAAAATAATACAAACAGTAAAATTAAATCATTAAGTATAGTATAGAAGTAAGATAATAAGAGGAAGAAGAAGCCGAATGCGCGCGGGTAGGGTAAGAGAGTCCATGTCAAAGTATCTAGAAGCAGAAGAGAAGTTTGACTTTCAACCGAGAAGAAGTAGTTAATCGGTAAAGTAGCTTGTTAGCAACAATCAAAGTCAAGGTCTTTAAAAGGGATGGGGATGCTGGTCGAGTTAAATCAACGAGAGAATAAGCTGGATATAGATTTGAAGTCAGTAGGGTAAAGAATCTATAGTATAGTCAATCAAGTTTTGTTTCTGTTCTTGGTAAAGGAGAAAGTGTAGTTCGCCGTATTTGCAACGATTCTTCATCAGCAGGTTAGGAAGCAGAAAAATGGAGCTAGGTATTTGCTTTTTTCCATACTGGACTAGGTGCTCGGTAATCAATTCCAGTTTTCCCGTTATATCAGTTTTGGCAAGAAAGATGGATTCTTGGTTTACTTGTAAGTTGAGTTATGTTACCAACAGGATAAGAGGTGTTTACCGATCAATACTCCACCCGGTTAAGATGCCCGTTAAGATGCCCTAGCCCTAAGTCAATCATACGACCCTCGCCCTAAGTCAAGAAGTATAGAGAGGTTTTCCCGAGTCAAGTCATTTCTTGGCTTTACCGAGTCGGTGACTAAAGTCATTGTTCTAAGGTCCCGTTTTTCTCTTGAGTAAGTGTGAATAAAGCATGTCTGAAGGAAGTAGCTCCCTACAAGGGTCAATTCGAATACATTCATAGGGAATTGAAAACATCAAATATGAACCCGGAACAAGAGAATAGAGAGGCATAAGTCATATCCGGAGTAAGAACTCGAGAAGATACGATACGGGATCAGACTCAGTATAAGTAGTATCTGAGGAAGAAGCAGTGGAAGCAGTTGCAAAGAAAGGTGTTGGCGCAGGATCAGCTACAGGATCAGAGGCTTAAGATTCTGCAAGAGCAGGTCTAAGTGCAAGGAAGCTAGGTTTAGAGTACTAAGCTAGGTTTAGAGTACCAGAAGCCGAATCCCCGTTTTATGGAAGAAGGAGTTCTGTCGTTGGTGTTGGCACTGTATCATAAGTCTCATTCTTCATATAGTAATACCTCTGCTATAGCTCGATTTCATTGATTTGCAAGAAAAATACTTCTTACTGGATTGGTTGGCCCAGTTACTCTTCGCTTTCCTAGGAAGGGAGACGCTCGACGGATAAGGAGAGGAATGTTTTTGGCTGAGTAGAGTGCTTGGTCTCCTAGCTTGCCTTCTTTCTAGTTTTTCTTTCACTCTGTCTGTCAGTCATTCATTCGTCCCAGCTTTCCTTTCTTTCTTCTTGTACCGAAAGCATTTCTTTCATAGACATAGAACGACTTGCCTTTAGGTCATAATGCTACGAAGAAGTGGTTTGGTAAGCCCGTCTCTTATTTATGGAAAGTAGCCTGTCCGCGGTCACTCTATCTTTCGCTGTCCAAGGGGAAATGGGAGCACGAATACTTAGTATGGACGGACGGAAGGCACTTTGCCCAGCAGCACTAACCGAAGCATAAGAGCTACTTACTTTCGGCTAGTATTCATAGGATTCAGATGATTATTAACTTGCCCAACCTCCCTAACAGTGGGATTCCATTCCCTCTTGCATTTGATGCCATCTTATTATATGATTCATATGATTCACTCACCAATAAGTTATGTATAAAGCGACTCTAGCTGTCAGAGTTGATTCCATTGCCAACAGAGAAAGAAACACAGAAAGAAGCTCTTGTTAGTAAAGCTGCGATAACAACACCATCAGCAGCAGATGATTGAAGAGCGGATCGGATGCGTTGAGTCTCTGAAACACCTAATTGAAGACCCGCAACTCTAACACCAATAACTTCCATAACACCAACAAGGGCGGATACGACAAGAGCTCTTTTTAACTCACCAGAAACACCGGCAACAAACTCGTGACTCTTCCAAGGGCGTATGTATACGACCGCTCTAACAACCGGACACCAAGAGCACTTACGAAAAAAGCGCTGCCTTTCCCCCTCCTTGCTTTCAAATACCCAACTTACTGAATCTAGGCTCTGCAGTCCTAATACGGAATCGCCCGCAGGTGGTATCGTATAGTAGAAGAAATGCCACATCTGCTTTCAATTCCAAATTCTATACTCTATTGAAAATTCCCAGTCCGATAGACCCAATAGACTTAATTCGTGGGCTCTTAGCACCTTTATTTAGGAGTGAACCCGTAATGGGCCTAAAAAGCACATGGATTAGGCCGGTAGATAGCCGGATTTCTTCTCTAAGCAAAGCCTATAAGCAAAGCTACTCACAACTACAAAAAAGAATGATGCAATCTGGTTGTGATCTTTTCAAAGCTGTCTTACAGTAACCACTACCAGAACAGGTGCCTACTTCCTATGACAGAAGGTAATTGCCTAGCTGACTTCTTTGCCTTTCTACTTGCCATACACTAGGGATTCAAAAGTCTGAAACGAAACTCTGATATTCTTACTTTCTAGATCTTATTTTTACTTATTACCCTATTGTATAGAAATTGATAATATAGTGAGTAATCTAACCCTTACCTCGATCTATACCTTATAGCGATCAAGCCACTTTTCATTCAACTGATCGGGATATCTGAAGCTGGAGAAATAGAAAGAGTCGGATATGAAGCAAGATCGAAAGCATCATAAGGAGAAAGAGAAAGATTTGGATCTAATAAATAAGAGAAGGATCTGAAGCAAGAACCAGATCAGAAACTGGATTGGAAGCTTAAGAAGACAGGTACTTCGACTAAGTAGCATCAGGTATAGTTGACAGTTAAGTCGGTTCATATGCTTGATAAGAAGCTGCTTAGGAATCAAAGCAGAAAGGTTTGTGTTGGGGGGAGTATATAACAACTTAGGCATATTCCTATGAATAAGGATTATAAGCCAATATAATAAGCTAAGCTGTATCTATGAGTTTACCATGGCTTATTAGAGAATGAGGCCGCCCCAACACCTTGATAATGTTCTTATGAAGCAAGCGAGGTTAAGTGGATAATTGCCTGTAAAGTAAGGGTGCAGTTTCCTTTAGTTGCTGTTGACAGTTGGTACCGAGAAAAGAGGAAGATTGAGAGAACCATCAGTGTTGACCTACTAGAGTTAGCGTACCTTTCACCTTAGCTTTAAGAGCTGGGACTTTATTTAGGATAAATACTTGACTTTGAACTGAGAGCAGTAGGGCAAGAGTAAACCAGGAACAGTTAGGGTGGATTTCAATTAGGGAATCATAGGCTCAAGCATAAGATCATCTTTCGAGTGCAGAAGCGATAAAAGATGGGAGTCTATCAGCTTGCCCGACCTATACTTAAAGTTCATCATGAAATTAATGAGCTCTTGCACGAGCTCTTGCATCTGGGATAGATCCAAGTAAAGACATTGCTATAGCTTACCTTTCTTATGAAGAATCTTTAATAACCAGAGCATACCTTTAGAATGGAACTGCAACACTCGAACCACTAAGATGATACACTTTTATTAAGTATGAAGCTAGAAGATGTCGCTACGAGGACTATCCGAACTCCCTAAAGGAGACCGGAGTATCTCCCTTTTTGCTAAGTTGAAGATAGGGTGGGTTAACCCATTTTTTAGCTAATCCATTCTTACCTTGTTCAGTCCTTACAATGCATTTTAACTAATAAGAGAAACCTGACCTTAATAGTTTCATTAAGATTGTCTCTTTCCAGCTTACTTTCGCTCAATAGACAACACTGCTGATGATCCTTATGATTGGACTTATGCTGATGCCTATATATGTTAGGTAGGAATGAATTCAATCCTTCTTGCTCAACTAGAAGATTTCTTTATTAACCTGAACTGCATGTTCCATCTTTAAGGAATGTAACGGACACTCCGCTTGTAAATAAACTTATCGAACAACTTCTTCTCTCGGCGCCTATGCTCGTGCTCGAACGTCACTTGTTGAATAGACAACACGCCGAAACTCTACTTTAGGATGAAGAACCACTTTCACTGGCAATTCTCCAAGTTCACATTGGTTAAAGGATGAGTTAACGCCAAGGCCGACCACATAAAGGTTCAGGCAAGCTTCCTTCAAAACCCCTGGTCTCTAAGTATATCCTATGGGAAACTACTTTGATGGTCATTGAAACTCCCTTCCCAGTAGCGCCAAGTCAACAAGGGGACAATCAGTGTTATCGGACATCTGCAAGCAACGAAGCTGGAAGGAAAGTTGAGGTAAGGTAAACAAACAGAGCAAAGCATTGCTTCAAGACTCTCTCACTACTACACTCAGTCGACGAAAACCAGACTTGTGAAACTCCACTCTCAATCTGGTCCTCCACTCTGCAACTAAAGGTCTTCAACTATCACTCGAAAAGGACGGACTGGACTACCTGGCATTACTTAACGCTTAATAATTCATTTCACTTGCTTATGCTTTCCTTTGCTCGAGTTTTCATTCTATAATCAATATGGAGTAGGGGAAAAAGTGCAATTAATTGGCAAATATGGGAGTTGCTTCTTAGACACATGAGGAAGCGGCCTAACATCTTTGAAATCTCAATCCCAATCAAAGACAAGTTATACCTATGGTCGTAGATCAGCAGCTCAATCCGCCGCTTCTTTCCCCTTTCTCTAATAACTAGAGCTTCTTTCCTGTTTCTATAATAAAGGGTCTATAGAGTAATAGTAAAAACCTGAACTTTGGGCTTTGGCCTAGCTTACTAAGCGCTAGTTCTATCCCGGCCCGCCAGTGCAGTTCCATTTAGATCGAATATTCTGCTTTGAGGTTCCGCACCTAGTTAAGAAAAAGCGAGTCTTCGTCACAACACAAATGTAATTGCAAAACAGCAGGAGAGATCTAGAATAGAAAACCAAGGTGCTGAAAGCCTCTATGGTTCTTGTTTTAGCCTGGTAATCACTGTAGGCATTTCTAAAAAGGATCGATTCTATGAGAGTCTTCTATAGATTGGTTATTATAACTATTGATTGAGAAATGTAATAACGTCCCTCCTCGCCCAACGCTATTCTCTGGGGCACTTGTTTGATTCCCGAGGATGGTGGGAGAAAGCACCGGTTTCATAACTGCTGTTGTTTTGTTAATACCGCTAAGAAATCCCCGGCGTGAACGAACTCATACTATATTAGGCTGCTTTCTTCCTCCCGCTCAATGCCCAGCTGAAGGGGTAAACTGATATCTTCTGACCTTTCCCTTTTTTCTACTTTCTTTTTCCAATTAGATATCCTCGAAATGCTACTGAAGACTCGTATTGCTTTACACTAAGCTTCCTCAAAGTCGGTTGGCTTTGACTAGGTAAATCCTCCTGAATCAACCGTAAGCGTCGCCCTAACGCCCCTTTTTGCTTTTTCGCCTAAGGAATCCTGTGATTCGGCTTTCTCTAGAAAGAAGTCAGGGCAGCGAAGAATGATGCTGGCCGGTGCCAAGTTTCACATTCCAGAGTTATTTGACCCTAGCCTGAAGGGATAACTTAACTAGCTCTAAAAAGCCTACTATTGGTTTTGAGAAAGTTCCCTCAGGGAATGATTCAATGCTTTCCTTCACTCTATAAGGAGCACGACTTCTGACTTTAATCATCTAGTTTATCTTGTAAAGTTTTTGTACTCTCCTTCTACATCCTGTGAGCAGAGATCATTTGAGTGGGTGGTGGTTGCCTCAATGTAATCCGCTTCCCATCTCAATAGACATATAAAGCTCCTTGGGGCACTGTGTAAGACGTAGATCGCTTAGTTTACTATAGGTTTTATAGCCTGCCTCTTTCCTTTGCCATGCCCCGCGGTCGATAAAGAAGGCAGCTATAAATAGTTTTCGATTGATTCGGACTGATGTTAACCTCATGAGTTTGAGTTAGCTGCTGGGTGCTTTTGGTATTCTTCGACTTGCTTTCTATCCTATTATAGAGAAAAGTGATAGACCCGTGTTTGATACTCCTATGCATGCCGTTCAAAGAGTTGAGGGCATCTTTGGCAATCTCCTAGCACCAGTGCTTCGTTGATGGGCCTATTATGCAGGTTATTTGATCTGTACTGCAGATTCTGCTTTTCTCTTCTATTTTGCTTTAGCTGCTAAATGAGTCTATTGGTTACAGCGAGGTTTCTTTATTTTCATTAACCAGATCACAGAGCAGAGATTGGGGGAGTTACCACTTCAACAGGAGACCTAACAAAGGGTTGGCTAATGACAAGCTGCTGCTGAGGGATCGCACACGGTTTTCTTTCTTCTCTTGAATCGCAACGATTCTTCCCCGTTCAAGAATAACCGTTTTTTCGTGATCGAATGAGTTTCAGATCGAATTGAGTTCAAATAGAGGTAGATTCATGCGCGTTTCGGTTCTTTACTTATTCTATATTTGCTTGAGCAGATAAAAGGAATGAACTCTATCACCACACAATTAATGTGTTGCTTACGGCACGAGCTTACGAGCCAGCTCCTCAGAGAGAGACTATTACAAGGCCAGATAGCGACATCTTTCAGAGACAGGAAAGAGCTCTTGGGTAGCTCCTGGTTCGGTGCGGGTCAGCCAATAAAGGCAAGCGCCCTACTATTCTCAATCGACCCTTAGGAGGGAAGGAAAGAGCTCGTGGCGGATAAGTTACGGCCGTCGCTGCCTTCGATAAACGAATTCCCATCACTAATACACAATAAGAATAAAGAAAAACAGAAGCGTAAACACTCTTGTTTACTCCGCTGCCGAGGGAGCTTCTTCAAGAGCATACCTGAGATACGGAGGGATGGTATTATTATTATTATTATGATAGAGCCAAGGCAGAAAGGCTTTAACACCTACTTACCTTTCTTGGATCTTCAAATATGACTAAAGGTGAATGGTATGCTTCCTTATTGACTTATTTAGCGTTACAAGCCCTCCCAGAAGCTAGAAAGCGGCCAAGCAGAGGAAGAGAGGCAAATACATAAGCCCTCGTTCGAAGCCACCACTAGCAGCCTACAGAGACAGAGCTCCTGCCTGGGATGGGAAACCCTTTGGTAGCTTGCTGCACTTCACCTTTGTTAACAAAAACAAGACAGAGATACGCTCACTAGCAGAATAAGGCCTTTCTTTTTGAAGACAGAGAATATGCTAAGTTGTTGCGCCTTTATTAGTAGTTGCGGGACCCCTAATCCAATGTTTTCTTTACCGCTGAAAAACACACTTTGACCGACTTGCATAAAGCTAGTATATTAAGTCTGGACCACTACTCGGGAAGCCAAGCACCCCTCTCCTATACGTTATCTTACTCAAATCCTACAGGAATGGATTTCACTCCTTCTTTTGTTTCGCAGTGTGTTGTTACGTTCTTCTATATTCATGATGATAGCCAGATTCTTTGATTTGAGAAATTATATCATATGCGACCCACTTATGAAATCTCAATGAAACGCTAACAACAAGAAGCAAGGAAACCATAAGTTGAAGTGCTGACTATATAAGAGAAGAACGAAACTGCTTACTTTATTCGAGAACTGCTGATTCACATATTACTTACTTACTAGACACTAGACTCTGTCTTACGAACCCTATACATTAGTACTTCATTATTGCCTAAAGCTAGCTACGTTGCTTGTTTGCTTGTTCCCCGAAACTAGATACATGTTAGCACCTTGCTTGAAGAATGCAATTTAGAGACTCTAGTATAGAATCAATAAAGTAACAAAGCATTGGAACCTTACTTAACTCAAACAACTGCGAAACCTGTGAATAAAGACATGTTTGCTCGCGAAGGACATAACTTTTGCTTTAGGGCGAACTAACAACTTACTTTGGACTTTCCTTTACCATTGAATGGAGGCAGCTGAACGCTAGACTAAACCCAAGTACTTGATTAGCATAGCTAACCTTGTGTTTCGACCCTTGCTTGAAATCTACCAGTTGCTTATTCTGACTTAGGAGTTTGATTTCATTAAGCTATCTTCTCCAAGTCATTAAGCTATCTTCTCGTTGTTTCATTTTGTTTAGCTATCAAAGTCACTTTCACTATCAAAGTCAAACTTTCGCTATCTTTGTAACGCAATTACTAGAAGGGCCGGGGCCTAGCGCTTGCTAAAGGAATATATGAATTACCCTGCGCAGGATCAGTGTGCGAATCATAAGACTCCGATGAGTGAGTACCTTAATATCAAGCTTAATTCTAGCGTACTTGGCGCCGGGGGGAGACTCTCTCTTCACTTCACTTTCACTCGTGTTAGCACTGTAAGCACAAGTAAGTATCTTCACAGCTTCCTCACAGTTTACTTTAATCACGAATTGAGGCACCCCTTAGGCGTTGAATAGAATCTAGTGCAAAAGAATATTGGATAGTGCATGCACCTATTATAGAAAGAAGTAAGAGAACACTTATTACTGCACTTACAGCTGACATCTATAATTCAAAGTCACCTTATTCCTGCAGATACGAAAACCGTAATTGAACTTTAAGCTTACAATCTAACCTCTCTCGAAGATTCTTGATTGGCTTGATCTTAGTTGTCTACGAGAATGTTCTTATGAAGCAGAAGCAGGAGAATCTTAAGGAACAGGTAAAGGTACAGGTAAAGGCTTGAACTTCATCTTTCTTTTTGCCAAGTTTCAATTAGAAATCCATAGTTGATTCCGCTCACGTTAGCTATAGGGCTTGTTCCCCCCCAAAACCACTTGATTGGCTTGTGTCCCTTCCTTAACTCCTGACTCTCAACTTTAGGACCTGCTTACAGCTGACTTTTGAACTGAATCAGATCTGTCTGAATCAGATCACTCTCCCCTTCTGCCGCCATAAACACAGGACTTGGTAATAAATAGTCTATAATAGAATATAGAATCTGAATAGTCATTCTAAGAATTAATAGACGAACTTCAACTAAGGTATTTCACTCCATAGTTGACTTACCGGTATATTGTATAAGAATGAACCTTACTTGAACTAATTGAACTATAGGAAAGAAGTGGAATCGATTGCAGTTGCTTGGCGGGTAGGGCGCCTATATAGTACTTGAGTCTAGGGTTAGGCTGCTGATATTCTTTGACTTCCGTCTCTTATCTAACATGGTTGGTGCCTAGCTGATAGCTTATTGTTGTTTGTTGCGGGAGAGATTCTTTGAGAAGAACTCCTAACGTGAAGACAGGAAAGGCACTCCGTAGTAAGCTTTCAGTAACTCGATAACTTGCACCCACCAAGTAACTACGCCGACACTACTTCAGAATGGCATTGAATGTTAGCAATGAACTCGACCTTTACCATTGGATGAAACTATAGCACCTATAGCACCGAACTACTATAGCACCGGCACCATTAACTATAGCACCGAACTCTCACTCTCATTAAGATTTTGCAAATAAAACATATATCCTTCATTGCTCAACACCACCCCAATTTCTTGAAACCATAGTATAGCATACAACAAACAAAGTCACTTAAGGTAGGGCAGGGCTACGTGCATTCATCGCAGGACCATATACCTCATGCATCGCTCGTGCATAGAAGATAGAAGGTCCGACCCCATTAATAAGAAGGTACCTCGGGCCATTCATTGAAGGTACATCGCCGCCACACAAACAGCCTATCAAATACTTTTTCAAAAGAAAGATTGGAAGCTTGCCTCACCCCGCCTAGAGTCAATCCCAACCTCTCTCTATAGCCCAAACACCCTTACATGGACACCGGATCGACCTTACATAGACACCACACAGGACTCGCATCACCCATTAACGGCCCATCGCACCCGCACATAGAGAAAAGAGAAAAACGATAGCAGTCAACACGCTCCGTAGCTGCTTGTTTATACGTTGCTTGGCGGGACTTACCCGCTTCCCTTGATGGTTTCCTATAGCTTTCACTCGCATTGCATCCGATCTTGATCTTGAAACTGCTGATTATCTCTCGTAGCCCACAAACAGGAAGGACAGGGTCTAGCATCCGTTTTCTAATCAAATAAAAGGCTAAAAAGAGCGCATCTACAAGATGGATCTAAAGTAGAGCAAATCGCTAAGCTAACCTAAATTGATAAAGAAGCATGCCGATGACAATAGCATGTAAACGGTCAGGTGAACACCATCCGAACTGTGACCGAATTGGAATGCGGACTCGGTGATTAGACAGAGAGATGACTCTGGCCCAACGGTGTAGGCTCCTTTTATATATGTCGTCAAGGGTAGAAATCATCCGGTATCTAACAAACTAGTCCATGCCAAGATAGTAGAGAGGAATAGAAAGGGATATAGAGGAAGAAATCCATACCGAGAGGTTAAGCAAGTAAGACAGGAATTCGTCGAGGTGCGTGCTGGAACTAGCGACTATGTTATAGGTCAATTTGATTAGTTGCTAGTGAAAGTCCTTCCTAGCGCCTGAAGTAATTGGGCTCTTAGCACCTTGGTTAGCTGTCTTTTTGGAAGCCTTCGTAAGAGTCGTTTCATTCCCCCTCTTTCAAGTTCATATATTTCACAAAATCAATATAGAGTTCCGTTCCTATACCTTACCTTATTGCGCTGTGCGCTCTTCGCCTTATAGTTAATGTATTTAGAATAACTAGCTAATTCCCAGCCTATATAGAACTGGGAGAATATTCCCCTGTTTGCTTATTTAGAAAGCCTCATATAGGAACGCTGTCATCCTCTCCAAGGCCATCCAAATCTCCTCTGTAAGGGTATTCTCGGGTTCGCCGTCTGGTGGCTGATAGCGCCAATCGAGTTTCTCCTAAAACCGGGAACACTCTTAGCAACTGATTTGGGGGTTATTTATCGTGTCGCAAAAGAGACATTCATAAACCATGTTTGTTGCACCCTAACAATACCCAATCCCAGTTCATGTGGCTTTTCATGCTGTAGCTAGATATCTTCGAAAGCGGACCTTTTGTGATCCCCTAGAGCTCCATTATGAAATCAAGTTCTATCTACGAGAGAAAGAAACATGAAGCGGAGTCGGTTCGGGGTCAACGTTGTTCGATCTGTTAGCTAGGAAAGAGAAGGCTTAAGGGCGCTGGTCATAGATCCGATTATCTTCCCTATCCCTTTTCAGTCGAGCCATTCTCCCTAGCCATTTCAATAGTGGCTGAGGCAATAGGAAGGGAAGGGCACGTTTCACCCTACACAATAAATCAATATGCGGTATACCAAAAACACTAACTCCGACTTGGAATGCCTCGGTGCTGAAAGGGTTAGAGGCCAGGGGCTCCTCACCGTACACATTCAATCCTTCTTTCTGGCATGGCGCAGAGTTCGATTTGGAGTTTTTAAGGTAATTCGTTACTGAGGGGATGAAAGCTAACCTAGATGCCATAGAATCCTTTATATTGGTATCAAATCTACGCTGGAATTATGCTATTTGTTCTTGAATCAGGGTATCAAAAGTAGTCTCCTAAGCCGGTTGATCTATCAGATTCAATTCATTCCTTTCTCACATATCTGTCTGTAAAGCTTCTCATGTTGTCAATCCAGTAAAGAAAGAGTAGCAAAGAAAGTGGTGGTTGTAATAGCCTCCTTTCCATCTTATGCGGGCGAGTGCGAGAGGAACCTTGTTCTTGCAACCTGTGCAGAAGACTCACTATCCACTTTATTTCATAGTGGGCCCGGCCCTTGTAAAGAACCGGTAGTGGACCCTAGGTTTGGTCGAAGCTGATCTTAATCCGTTCGTTCAGGGGGAAGGTTGAATCCTCTAGATCTCGATGAGATAGACGGGGCAGGTTCTGTAGTAAACCGCACTTGGTCACTTCCAGCTCTTTCGGGTGTTTTTCTCTTATCAGTTCCACTCGGACTCATAGGCTCGACACGCGTTGTGACGTCGGGTCCTCTCTTCTCTTCATGAATCTCAGTTGCTTGTCTATTAGCCAACCCTTATTTTGATCAGACATCCAATTAAGTAGGAGCTCGCTCCCTACCTAGCTTGACTTCCATGGCTTGCCTCTCGAGGTCCTGTTTGAAAGGCACTTGCGAGAACCTGTCTGGATTGAGTGGTCTGGGCAGCTACTGAGACATAGGTTGGCCCGAGCTTCCCTTGGCATACCTTCGTTACCATTACTAAGAAAAGTCCTAATTAATTCCTCCCAGAGAAACAAATGATCTAGCTCTTTAGCATCGAGGTATTTCCTCTTGGAGAACCAAAGACCCCTTTCTATACTTAGCCGCGGGCAGAAGATATCCTCCCTATAAAGAAGGGAGCAAGGTCTTCATTCGATAGAGCTTCTTTTCCGTCTTTTCCCCGAATCAGCACGATGGTAATCTCCTTCCTACCTGACGAGCACATCAGACAATCGGCTCTTTCATTACTCCTACCTTATCCATTGATCTCTTGTGAATGAATGTGAAGGTCCCAAGAACTACCTTCGCTTTTCAAGCAGCAGCTATTGCTATTGTTGTGCTTGGGAATAGTTTCCGCTTATATCGATCGTTAGCTTCACTAATCTCCCCACGGTTTCTCCTGCGATTTCTCTTGACTGAACCTGGCCAAAGGATTTCTTTTACAATGTATATGTCTTTGTTGACAAAGCGGTTTACGTAATAGGCTGCTGGCTATAAATATAGGCATTTCTCATGTTGAGATGACTGGTACGTTTATCGAAACACTCGAGTAGATGCTTTCAACAAGCCCCAATCACAGATAGCTAATGAGCTAGCTCTTTTCAAAAGGAACCAGCAATACAGGATGCGATGTTTGGCACAAAAAAGACCACCAAAGGTTCCCGAAATGTTAGCAAATGACTTGTCTTATGGCCGTACAGAAGAACAAGCAGACATGGACAATTTCAAAAATCAATCAATTATTAGACTCGGCTCAGGTTCACTCCAAAAATGGAAGAGCTTAGCAAAGAAAGAATCCAAAGGTGCTGAAAGCCTCCGTTTTGGTAATGAAAAATGGATCCCGTTAAGTTGTTCTTCCTTCCTACTGATCTAATCATAAGAATAGGAACACTTCGCAAATCCTGCCTTCTTGGGGGCTTGTCTCATTCAGAATTCCTTCCATTTTCCCAAGCCCTTCCTCTCCCTTTGATTCGAAGACGCATCTCATCTCTTCGGGAAGCTAACAAATAAATAAAGAAAGCGCCTCCTTCCCTCTACGTTCTTTCTGAAAGAGAATGCCTTACTAAAGCGCCAATACTTAGTAAACCACCGACGACAGATACCTTGGCATATGGAAGAGGGTAAAGAGCTGATTCTTTGTAAGAAGAAAGAAATCCATGCAATAGAAAACCATTTGGAAATCCGAACGGCATTACTTGGTAACACCATTGCGTGATGAAGGAGGTCTTTGTTTGTATCGAATGGGAAGGATGGAAGAGGTAAAGAGAGTCAGAGCCCTAAAGTAAAGGCAGGCCTTAGCAGTCGAGCTAGCTACCCTATGTCGAGCTGCAGCACCATCTATCGCCAGTCCAGTATATGATAGTTAGCTAAGCCTTTATAGCTCAATCTTTCTACACTGTGTAAAGAAGGAGACTTAGAGACTTACGAACATAGGCTAGAGCCCGCCCTTTGCGCCGCCTTGCTATGATGGTATGAGTAGTGTACGTATCGTGATGTAGATGCTGACTTAACGTTGAATGGTATTAGCTTTACAGAAGAAATAGATATGTATGTGGATAAAGCAAGAAATCACTCTATTCCGTTAGTCGTTGGTTAGCTCAATGCCGTAAACAGTCTTTAGCTTCCGACTACTTGACTAACTTCATTACTGTTGGCTGTATTCGAAGTCATAGGTATTCTTAAGACTAGATTGATACTATGTGCACGAATAGCTTTGTGTGGTAAGAGAGGAAGCGGCGCTTGTTAGAACCATAAAGATGTAGCTGACCAAGCAAGCCTGTAAGTTAATGAGCCCGGGGTAGATGCTCTAGCCACTTCCTTCCTAACTTAAGCAGCTAGCTAGTTCCATTTTAGTAGCAACTAATACACTAAAACGCTATTCATGCTTTCCCCCAATATCCCAACTTCGGTGAGAGCATTCCACCAACCAAACAAAGAGCGATGGACACAGAGAGATTACGGTTTAGAGTGGAAAACATCTTCTTTGAATTGAAAGGAAAGAAGAGAAAGCAGGACTAAGGAAATCAAGAAAGAAAGAAAGTCGACCTCAACTCGGGTATTTCATTGTCTCCCTCGCCTCGCATCCAAAGGAGACTCATGCCCTCCGCTCTGCCAAGCAACGTATACAAAGGCAGGAACAAGATCAGAAGCCGGGCAACTACTAGACTAGCTAACCAAAGAATGAATTACTACCCAACAAAGCCAGTAAGATGGAATCCAATCCTAAACCCGAAACAGCCAAGCAACGTATACCCTGCCTAGGTATGATAGAAAGAAGTAACCAACATGTCTCTATCGAATCTTTCTCTTCTTATAGCATATATGGATATAACTTACTCGCAACGGGGCCTAAGTAAGTAGTTCATTCTTTCCTCATTTGTTGACTACGGAGAAGTAGGTTGGTTCGGGTGTTTGCGGTTCAGAAATCAAGTATGGTTCGGTTGTTGGCGATGAAGCGGGCTGTATAGAATAGTTGTAAGTAGCCCGAGTTCGGGAAGTAGAGAAGCATCCATCTGAGGCTACTAAGCCCACTAGCAGTTAAGTAGAAAGGTTTATGCTTAGGTGTTAAAGAGAAGAAGATAAGGGATATCGTTCCAGTAGAGCTTCCTTGACTCTATTAATTATACAAAAGTAACTTCACCCTAAAGCCCATAAACAAGGATTAGATAAAGCACAGTGCCAGGCTAACAGGCGTAAGTCAAAGAATCAATCCCGACCTGATTGGTTCTTATGCTGACTCCTATTATTCTATATTTAGATATAGTCTCTTATTAGATACGCTAGCTCGTACACTGGGCACTACTATATTAGTACTAGATCGTAGGCTTATAGCTAATTATCAAAGAAGGAATGCTAGTAAGGTAAGACTAAAAAGAAGCAAAAGCAGACTTCAAACAATTAGTTGAAGAGTCAAAGGCATGAGAGGTAGACTTCAAACAATTAGTAGAAGAATCAAGGTGGGAATGAAGAATGAGAGGTGCGACAAAGGGGACAGGCTAAAAGCAAGGAATTGAAGGAGCTGAAGGTACGGAAGCCCACGCAAATAGGGAAGCCTAACAAGCGAACTAAAGAAGAAAGGGAAGGAAGGCTCTTAGCACCTATTAATATTAAGCTTTATCAACAAAACAAGTAAGAGAATTGAGCTATACGTCTAGTACTTATTTCATTCTAATCAGTAATACCCTTATTCCTTATTCCTTTGGTGGCCCCTGACCCGGTGTCCATTCCCATACTACTAAGTGGAATTCCGGATTTGTGCTACCGGTCCTATCATTCCTTTACTGCTTACCCAAATTCTGTCACTGATGTATTTAGTTCTTACTGAAGAGCTGTTGCCCTGTTATCAGTAGTTGGATTCCCGGGGGGTTCCCCTATCTATAGGCTCCATATATTCTAGTAATATTATTCTGACTTGTTAGTTTAAGGTAGGCGTGAACTGTTTCGTTATTACTTGAATTCTGATTGGAATACTGGATGGTTTGATTATTACTTCTTTGTTCGATCCTCTACTTATGTGTTTCATCCCTAGTTAAAGTACTTATGTGTTTCATCCCTAGTTAAAGCCCTGTTATCAGTAGTTGGATTCCCGGTGATTAGTTCAATTCATTAGTGCACTAGCTCATTCTTAGCCCTTGAGCACTCAGTCTGACTTGGGCCTCCGCTCACTTGGTTTATTCCTATTCCTTTGATTCTTAGCTGCTTTCAATTCTATCTTTCTCCTCTTGGGTTAAGAATTCAAGGCAACTCGTTTCAACTACTCATAGATTCCTTTATGTTCCAAGCGCTTTCTCTGTAGAGTGAGAAGTAGAGTCTCTAGTTATCCTTTCTTATATAAGAGATAATGAAAGTGGTGAAATACATTCTACTCATTAATAGAGTTGACTACCCGGTGGCGACGAAGCGAGGTATCCCCAATGAAGTTAGCAGAGATGAGTGGAATCCAGAGTAAACCTGTATTCATCACCTGTCTTCAGGAGTCCTGCCTGTATTAAGAGTTAGCGAGAAGGAGCTAGAGGGTTGACTTTCTTCACAGTGTGTTTAAAGCAAGAAAGTTGGAATTGTAACGCGAGGTATAGTATAGTTGCCATAGGTATAGGTAGATGAGCCGGAGGTGTAGTGGAGTGGTCCAGTTTCCGTAAGTATAAGTCAGTTTCTAAATAGAATCACCAGATGGGCGGTAGGGAAGGATACTTATTGAACTAACTTCGTCCTTCTAAGCTTCTATAAAAGAATGGAATGTGCTCGCCTATGTATTATGGACTGCTTCCTTCGACTCTTTCAACAAATACTTATTCCACTGCTACAAACACGGATTCCACTGATCCGGACTCAACACTGGGAATTGATTCTGCTCCTTCTGAAGCTAATGCTGTGCAAAGTGGAGTTATCGTTTTGTCAAGAAGATCAGATGCTGGGCCAATCAAGTCTACTCGATCAGAGGCCTATATAGTAAGTTGGGGAAGAAGTGGAGTGGAAAGAAATCCATCAATCAAGAAAGTTCTAGGTAGATAAGATGAGTGGAAAGGGAACTGTTTGCTATGCAACCGCTCCTGCCGCGACACATTAGCCGTGTCTTGGCCCCGGGGAAACGCAAAATGCTCATTGAGATTGATCGGTTCAGTAGCGAATTTACCTTTGCTATTGAAAATCCCGGGAAAACGTAAATTGAGCATTCCATTTTATGGGTTCAGCAGGGAAAATCACTTCACTGCAAAAAAACCCGGGGTTTCATGAAATTCCATTCGCCAATAAACTACTACAAAGGCAAAGCAAAGAACTGAGCTCTACTACTTCAACACCCTCAACTCTACTTTGGGATTCTACCCGGCCAGTACTTTACTATCTGATTACCTTCACCCAGCCAGCTACCAAGCTTGGGAATCTATAACACCCAGCTACCCGGCACCCTAAACTTCCCTTGCAGACCAGACCTTTGCCCGAACTCTCCTTCCTTTATTTCTGCTCCTGCTCCGACTAACTTCATCTTTCCTTCCTGCTTCAAAGCCTTTACACAAACTCTTTTCTTAACTCTTTCCGAGCGGAACTACTATCTCTGTCCTGTGTTCGGCACCATCGATGGACTAGCTAACTACAGAATTCATTACTACTCAGTCGCTCGATCGTACCAGCTCAATAGATATCATTTCATGCTTGCTTGGACTAGACCACTCCACTTCTTCCTTTCTGGATTGATTGATTGAAGTATTTCCCTCTTAAGCCTCTGCTGTTGACTTAAACACTAGCACCCGACCCGGTATTAGAATAACCACTTTGATGACACACGCACACGACCCGCACTGGATGGATTGAGAAATAAGAAAAAGACTTGAAGCACCTTTTATTCCACCAGCCCACCAAGTCACTTATAATGTTATGCGGCAGGAGCTATAACGTCGAGCGTCAGTAAACTTATCGCCAACCTACTTACTATATTGCATTGCTGCCAATAACTTCTCTTGCAGACGATGCTCGTGCTCGAACGTCACTTGCAGGTCGAATGCCATGCATGCCCAGTTGCCCCGGCTTATGATCTTGGTATACTGGTAGATAGGGTAGCGAAAGTAATCTTCTTCACCGACCCGCCCCGCACTGTCTTGATTCGATACACCCACTCGGCTAATTATGACTATCGAGAAAGAGCAACCAAGCAACCCGATGTTATTACCAAGTCCTGCATTTGATTACCGAGTCGAGTTCACCACCAAGCCGACAAGCAACGACTAAACAAGCATTCATTCCTTCCATCCAACCAATAGCGCATGCATTTCCACTACTATAGGAGCAATCGAGAGTTCAATCAATTACAGTAGCAAGCGGGTATCTAGGGCTTAGGTCGACAAGGGAAGCAGTTAGGTAACTTGCCCATTGATTCTACATTTGCTATGAGGCAAGTGACTGCTAATGTCACGCGGCAGGAGCTCAATTGACGGAAAACGCAAATTGATCATTGCAATCCGACCCTTTAGCAGGAAAACACCGATGCTATTAAAAATCCCGAGAAAACGGAAAAGTCTCATGGAAATCTGGAGCTTCAGTAGGAAATTGCCCATGCGTTGTTTTTTACCGGGAAAACGGAAAGGTCGAATTCATACTTCTTAACCTTAGCAACCGTTAGCTTCATTAGCTACTTGAATAGCTAACCTTAGCACCCTCAGCTACAGTAGCTACAGGGAATCTACATTTCTTTTACTCCCCTTAGCAACAGAAAACCTAGGCCTACTGCTTTTACTCCGCCGCTACAGATCATCTTCTCAATTCCATGCTTTGTTGCGATTGGTTAATGCAATTCTCATTCTTTAATGAACTATACCAGAGTAGAAGACCTGTAGTAGTATATAGGATTCAACTAGCAAGGAAGCACTAACGGGAGCAAGCTTATACTAAATCCTTATGAGGTGAAGTCGAAACCAGCAAGACACGTATAATGTGTCGCGCAGGAGTTGTCGTTTGTTAGGCAGAAATGAACTATAGGAGCTTACAGGAGACAAGATAAGAGGATTTCCCATCCAACTCAATAAGTGACATTAGAGTGAATTTAGCGTGTATATCTTTACCCTTCCTTTCCTGGCACAGCTAATTATTGAGTAGACCTAACTAGCACTGATCGGTTGAGGCTTCCTCTTTCACCTTAGGATTCTGATGCGCTCGATCGTACCCATGAGTTGCTACTGCTGCTAAGGGAATAGAGTGAATGTTGCTACTGTAGCTACTGAGTTATATACCTGTTGTTTCTAAGGCCTATAAGGGAACAACATTTACCGCAATAGCGCATTTCAGTAGTGATTTGCGGAGTTGCGGTAAATAGAAAGCTAGTAGTGACTCGGCTGTCTGCTTGTTTAGTAGTGTCTTGGCCCCTTTCTTTTGATAGTCGCCCTAACCCTTAGGTGGTATTGCATGCCCCGGTTTCCGTATTACTAGTAGTAGTTGCACTCTCTGTTGAAAGTGAAAGTCCTCTGAGCGTCTTCCCTCTTTCCAGTAGTTCATTAAGTCTTATAAACAGCTGTCATAGCCCACTAGGTGTTGGTTCAAATCTTTCTTGTTGTTGGGGTATAGCTCAATTCTTTACATCAGCAGCCGTATTCCTACTTAATACATGGGACCGGGCCCTAGGAACAAAGTCCTGTTAACACTAGTAAAAGTCTTAGTTCCCAGCTCAACTCTTATTGGTATTATATAAGTATTCCATAGTGGGGAGTATATTCATATTCCCAGTTAGTAGGGTCATTATTGTTCGCCAGTGATTTCGATCTAATAGCTATGAATTAGTAGAAGAGTCAGATGTGAAATCCAGTTTTCAAGAATAGAGGAGCAGGCTCATGTATGGCGGATAAAGGCTAAGCTCGCTCTCTGTTTCATTCGAATCAGTAGCTAGAGACCAAAAGCGGTATAGCAAGCAAGGCTTGGAGCAAATAAGTAAGGTTTGGGATGCCCATTTCCATTCTCTTATTTAGTCTCGGTTAATTCAGATATTAATTAGTTGTAATGCCTAGGTGGGTCCTGCTCATATCCTCTGTGCTAAAGTTAGGTTTCTCTTGGCTTGGTAGTAGTGATATCGTTCTTTCCGTTAGTAGTTCAATCAGCTAGTGAGTAGCGCAATTACCTATAATGTCCTCATCTATTAGGAAAGTTACCATTCCGAGAAAACAGCTCCACTCTTCTCAGTATAGGAATCTTACTTTAAAGAAGGAGAGGTAGACTCGGCCCGGCAAGCAAGGCTCTACGGCAGAAGTAAAAGAACCAAAGTCAGCAAAGTCAGCTTTGGGGTGTAAGGGGCGTAGGAAGCAAAGTCAGTCTTATAAGCAGTTGGTTTGATCCGTATTTGTATTCCTCTAAGTAAATAATAGCCTAGGTGCAGGGGGTGTTTCATTCCCTAGTTCAATGCTTCCTAGCAGTAGTTAGATTCTTTTTCTCGTTAGTCGTTTTCTATCTCCCTATATGTGCTGGATCGTATTATCAATATACTTATTCTCAATATAAGTCAATATACTAAGTCATCAATCTAAGTAAATGAGGCACCATCAGTAAGAGCCAAGGGAGTAATAGTGAAGGAGGACATGGCACGGGAATGAAGGCAAGGAAAAGGATACTTATCTAAGGCAGTGGGCTCTAAAGTAACGAACAAGGCTTGGTCGGTCTGTATTGAGATAGCTAACTCTTTGACTACGGAATCTTCTTCTTTATTTACCCTACCATGGCTTCAAAGTAAGTAAGGGCAGTGAATAAATGAGCTGCCAAGCTGGAAGCCAACTACCGCGCCACTAATAGTACTGCCCGATAAGGCAACAACTACTAACTAGCAGAATCAAACACATAATACAGAAACAAACTTGTACTTCTAATTCTTAGCACCCGCGAAAAACGAAACCATTTCTTTCCAGTAGTAAATACATTCATTCAATTCAAAAGTAAGTGTCTCATGCCTTTGTTTGTAGACGGGAGTGGACAAGTGGGAATTCAGAAAGGGGAGTTGGCTCGGGCTGTTGATACCGTTTTGTCTAGCTCCTTTGCCTACTAGCCCATTTTCATAGATTTCCTCATAAGCAAGAAAGTAAGTAAGGATATCGTAATAATTCTGTTCACTGGTATTATCATGTCTATCATAAGAAAAAGAAAAGAAAGAAACTAGGACCTCTAAGACGATAACTCGGAACTGGGAAATCAATACAAGAATACAGAGACAAGCTACGGGCAAAGCAACGGGCCAGAAAAAGCAACAACGAGGCAAGCGCACTCAACTAAGTTTTCATATGGGTTTCTTAATTATTCATTTACTTGTTTATATTTCTTCAATGAATTATTCCGTATTCAAATTCTAATAGTAAGATTGATAGCCAGGAATGTTAGTCACAAGCCTAGTAGCTGGGGGGAATGAGCCAACACCTGGGGAACTCAGAAACCAACTACTACTTATTGGAATGAAAAGGGAATAGGGAACTCACACGAAACTGGGAGATCGACCACTACCAATAAGACCAACTCAAACTACCTCTCCTCGGTTCCAAACTTATATTAATATCGGAAAGGATTGATCTATTACTAGTCAGAATCATCTGTCAGGCCAATAGAAAGGAATAGCAGCATGAAAAGCGGTAAAGCAGACCTATATCGAGGGAGGGTAGGTAAGGCTTGTTCTCGGCAGCACAATTCTGATATGCCCGGTGCAACTCTTTGACTTACTAGTTGAGTCACTAATTAGTAGTTACAGCCGGAGTTCCTAGTTGAGTTTAGTTCCTGTTGGTAGTAGCTCAGCTCTTACTGGTAGGAGTATAAGTTTAGGAGAAAAGAAGGACAGGTTCATAGACAATAGAGTGAGAGACTCCATCCAAGAAGAAAGGATACCATCCCGAGTTAGGTGTTGAGTCGTAAAAGCAGGGTTCTAGGTCAACAATGAAAGCCTCCGTTTTAGAGCTAGGTTCGTTAGGCACTGTGTAATTCCTAGTTTCTCGTTTCAGTCCTGCTATGCTAGTAGCGAAGATGGTACGAGGCTAGTGCATCTACTTCCACTACCGCGCCAATACAGCTGCAACTAGGCTTCTAAACTACTATAGCAACTAGGCAAGTAAGTATGAGCTCAGTAGCTACAGTAAGAATATATCCCCGCCGCTACTAGGCAATCAATCCATAAATCCTGTGCGAGTGCTCTCAATTCAGTTATTTAATCCGCCCTCTTCCTTACAGCTTTTCTTTAAACAAAGGCCCGGATCGGATCCTTACTTGACTAACGATGAGCCTGCTCTGACTCCATCTTAAGCTTACTTCACTTGCTTTAGAGGCTTACTTTACTTACCTCCATACTTTTCGTTTTCCCCCTAATTCCTATGTTCGAGTTAGAGTACTGGTTTCCTTTAGCAGAGTATGCCTTCCAATATCTCAGGCTTATACGCCTAGCTTACTTTGAAATCCCTAATAACTCCGGCTCTTCATGATACATACGAGGATAGCGCACCATAAAATAAGATAATCAATATATTGACCCATAGTAAAAAAACTTATAGGAGAGTAGTCCAAACTAATATAGGGTAGTTCAGAGGACTAAGAGGAATACTGAGAAGTTGTTCAAGGAACCTCTCTAACGCGTAACATGAGTCGAGCTCCGAACACCGAACTTGAATGTATTGCTTGTTAGTTTGACTTCTTTTATGACTTAGCTCGGTTCTTACTTGCGAGTTTTCTGCTTTTGGTATTTCTTTATAGTTATGCCAAGGGAGAAGTTCGGTTACGCGGCAGTCGCTCCTTCAGTGATTCGATTGCCAGTTTTGAGTTGTTGTCTTGTTATCAGTGGTCCAAATCTTATACCCCAAATATGGGTCTTGCACTTTGGGGTCGAATTGAAGCCCTGTACCAATGAATTAAGCCTTAGTTACAGGTTGAAGCCTCTGTTTGTGGTTTTATTATGACTTCCTACTCCGATGTACCTTACTTATGTATTAGTTTTCTTCCTGAGTTGTATTGCTACTTTTGAGTGAAATAGTGGTAGGTAGATTCTATGTCTCTTGTTTCATTGTTGTCAGCACGAGTTCATTCCTAGAAGCATTGGTATAATTCCCTTTACCGAGTTGCCATTCTTATGAGTATTCTATTGGTTCTTACTGCACAGTTTCAGTCTTCTCAGTATTGGTGCAATTCCCGGTTAGGGTTTCGATACTCGACTCCTGCTCCACCCAATTGAATTCATTATTGAACTTTACGCCTGTTACCAATGAGGTTGATTCGATTCTTTCCTATCAAAGCAAGGGTTCCTAACGCGGCTTTACTGCTTGTCAAACGGAAGAGCGGCCCTGCCTAGACACGAGGAACTACTGACGCTCTTTAACTCGCTAACGTTTAACTCCAGGCTCCTAACGCGCAACATTAGTAGTTGCTTGTTCCCGACTGACGCGTAACAAGTTCTCTGCCGCACAACAAGTCCAACTCCTGCCGCGACTATCGTCTTGTCTGTTTGTCTAGTAGTTACTTGTCGGCTTGTTTAGTAGTAACTTGTCTAGTAGTTACTTGGTGATAGCAACCCCGTTTTCCCTGCTAGATGGCTCAAAAGTAATTCGACTTTTCCGTTTTCCCGTGTTTTTTTGCAGTGAAGTGATTTTCGCTAATAGATCACCCATTTGGAATGATCGATTTACGTTTTCCCGGGATTTTGGGTAGCACCCGGATTTCTATACTAATGAGGCCCAAAAGTCATTCATCTTTGCGTTTTCCCGGGATTTCTGATAGCAATGCCTTAGAAACAGTAGCAACCAGTACTTATATATCCCATAGCAGCAGGGTTGACTTACTTACTTACTTGTCTGCTTGTTTAGTAGTAACTTGTCTGGTCATAGGTCTCTATTGAACTAACTCATTAAAGTCTGGAATTGAACTCATACCTCACAGGATACCTAACAACTATATATCTTAGAACACAACACAGGGCTTGACTTTACCCTTGCCCCTAGATTGAAGTTGCACTAGACTGGATGAAGTGAAGTTACCAACAAGAGAGGAAGAGGTCAATCAGGCAATTATGATCGTTTAATAGAGGAATAGGGCTTTGAGGTGGATTTCCCTTTCCTGCGCTTGCTGCCGACTTAACCTCTGATGAAACTAGGCCACTACTTGTTTGGGCTGTAAACCATGGCTATAGCTATGAGTGATTTTACTAATTATGAGTGATTTCGGTCATACCAACTACTCTAAAGATGGTGTTCCTGCCTCAACTACTGGATCCGCATTCTAATTGAATTGCTAATTTCCCTGCCCTGGCCCTTGCTTTAATAGTATTCTCCTTTCCTGACACAGCTGCTGACACCGAGTCAACAAATACAGTTATTGCTCTAGACCACTACTGGGCCTACCTCTCCTAAAGAAAGAAATCAAGTGCTCTTAACCAACCTGGATGCTCTTGTCGACTTAACTCGATTCTAGTTTCCTCTCTGTTCTCATGCTCACTATAAGGTAAAGAAAAGATGTAAACTCGTCTGTTTCCCTGCAGAGTAGCTGTAAGTAAACACTATTCTTAAAGGCAGGAGCACTAGGGAAAGAAAGATAGACTTAAATACAGTTGCTGAAGAGCTAAAGATTTCATTGACCGATTACTTTAGCACAACATCTGATCTGGTCGATTCAACAAGGATTCCACCCCAACTGAAGGATACTCGCCCCAAAGAAGAAAGATATTATAGATGCTAAAGATGAGTCATAGGTTTCTAACAGGAAAAGGCGAGTTCAATTCTCATTCTTTGACTTAGTAGTTCAATTCTGTAATTCCTTACCTGAGGGTAGGTAGGCAGCCAATAAGAATAGTAATTGTTCTTCCCCGAAGCCAACAACAAGAACGGATTCCACTGCTTATGACTGCTCGAACTTCTTAAACTCCCCTTTATGAATCGATTGTAGCTGACTACGGCAGCCCTCCGCGCTACATTAGTAGTAGCTTGGTGCTTCCACTGCTTCTATTCATACCTGCATTCTATATCTATTAGTACTGAGTTCAATTCGAATTCTTATCCTAGATGCACACAATTGGTCATACCCTTCTACAGCTACAGTAGCAACAACTAGTCTTTATTTGACTCCTTAGCAACAGCAAACCTAGGCCTACTGCTTTGACTCCTTGGCAACAGTCGCTACGGGTATAGGTATTAGGTACGATCTAACGCACTCCTTTGACTCTCCATGCAGGTACGATCTAGGACAGGATATAGATGTGGATGCCTCGTATGGGTGCGAGATAGTCTCTGCTTGGGGTGCCACGCCTTAGGTGCTATCGGGCATATCGAATCAATACAGTGGTTGTCGTGTCGGTGAAGAAAGGATGGTTCTGGTCTTGGCTTGTCGACTTGTCTAGTCTAGTAGTGTCTTGCTGGGTCTGGTCTGAAAGGAAGTTTCGGATGCCTGGTAGCTAGGTTAATAAAAGAATGAAGAGCTAGCTTTTAAGCGGGCAGTAGAGAAAGTAGAGCAAGATCAGAGATATATTTCATGTTGCAAGCAGTTCTTCAAGTATTGTTTCAGCAGATGGAGTTGGGGCAGTAGACATGAACTGACGCGACACTCGAACTCCTACGCGTAACATTAGTTTCCGGACTGCCGCGACACGTTAGTAGTGTCTTGTCTGTCGTCTTGTCGGCTTTGAAGCATGGCGTCAGGAGCGATTGGTCTAGGGTTGGAGGCTTAGAAGCGGGAAGGAAGTAATGAGCTAGGGCTAATAGATGTAGGTGAGTTACCCATATGATGTTGTCGACCGGGCATATCGAATCAATCAATCTATTAGGGATCGTAGACCAAGATCATAAGTAGCAAGCGGTTCAAAGAGGCGAGGTGGGCAATTCCATTCTCTATTTGCAGGGCGGGTACAGAAGTCAAGTATCTAGTAGTCAAGTATCCGCCAAGTAAGTAGGCAAGCAACGTATACAAAGGAAAAGAGAGTTAGTGAGTCAGTTCACTCGCACTTCACCTCGCTAGCAAGTTATGTCTTATGGCCAGCTTCTTATCTAATGTACCTAATGCGCTAGAGGAATGGAGGAAACCCTACTCTTCTAAAGTGACTCATAATTCATCATCTTTACTAATAATAACTTAATGACTTGTTGAATCTTATAAAAAAGTAGTTTCGGGTCGAATCCTATATCTTTCTTATAGAAGTAAGTTAGTGCTGAAGAAGCGGGAAGTTAATGAGTAGAATCAACGAACACTAGCTAAAGTGAGTTAAGGGTTGAAAGAGAATCTGCAGGAGATGGATCAGAAACACCACCGGACTTTAGCTATTCATTAGGTTCACTCTTGACTCCTAAACTCTTGTCTTTCTCAACTACCTAACCAAGTAGTAAACAAAGAATTCCACCATCCGATCCTGTAACTGTAATTGGCAATTCTGCTCTTTCTCCCTTGTAGCCAACCTAGTGTTCTCTTTACTTATATAATAATATAATGGATATGTGTACCGCCGTGCTCAACAATGAAATTCTTAACTTAAAGCAGGATCTGGAGCAGAAGATGGTACTGGTGCATGAGCAGTGTGAGGTAACCTTCCGGGCTAGGGGGAAGAGAGTTATTACAATCCCTGTGTTTGCTGTCTAGGCAGGAGCGGGGCTTGATGGCATTCATAACTTCAAGTATGGGTAACCAAGGAAGAAGAAGCAAGCATATAGTACTAGCTTTGAAGCTCTAAGTGTACGAGTGGAATCTATGTTTGTTGGCGAAAGGTAAATGGAATGACTTGTTTGATTCCTTCAGTAGCAGGCAGAGGTGTTATCTTGTTTGATTCCAATACGCCGGGTAGGTAGGCGAGAGGAGTTCTTGTTTTGAAAGAAAGTCGACATCAACGAGATCATAAGCTGTGGAAGCAGTTCGAAATGCCTGTTTATTAGTTCTTGCAACAGAGCTGAGCTCGGTGTTGGGTATAGACACAGGGTAGGCCATCTTCTTTGTTTATAGGCAGGTGCAGAGAGATTCAATGATGGATTTTCCTCCAAGAATATTTTCGTTGCTTGTCGACTTGTCTAGTAGTGTCTTGGCCGCCTAAAAGCACTTCGGGAACTATTCCTATAAAGTAACTTGACTCTGCCCCGACCTCATGAAGGGAACTTTCTCAACCATTAGCTGCTGTGCTGCCCCGGCCCTCTCTTGTATAACTTCATTCTTATCTGTATACCTGTATAACTTAATGAATCTATTCAAGGGAACCCGGTCTTCAACACTGATGTGCTGGATTGGTCAATCGAGTTCCATTCTTATCTTAGTAGTAAATGCGGGTAAGTGCTTTCCGCTCGCTACCCTTAATAAACTAGAGATACTAGAGAACCGGTTTTCTTCTTTACTTGATGACACTGGAACAATACCTGATACCGCACGCACTGCTTCCTATCGGCTCGGCTTCTATATAAGATTCAAGTAACCAACACCTCTTTCTTCTTCAAATCCTGAGAAGAGCATTCTTTCTTTCATTCTATCTTATATGAGAAAGTTGCATTCATTGTTTCAAGGGGAGTTGAAGTGCTCGTTAAGCCGTAGCTCAAAGTCTGCAAGTAAAGTTCCTGGTTTGTGGAGTTAGGTATAGGTCGACAAGGGAAGCTGTTGAAACTACTGCAGAAGAATTAGCCGAGGGGGCAAGCAGCCTTAAAGAGAGGTTGGTGCACGCGCGGGAAGTTATGTTCTAGTTGACAGTGATGTCGATTCAGAAAGGGGAGTTTCAGAAGTGGGAAGGACAGAAATCCATCAATAAAGTAGACCGAGATCTGAAGCCGGGGGTGAAGAATCGATTGAGGTACGGAAACTTACCCTCCAACTCTGCCCCTACTTTGAAAGAAGCCCCCTTACTGCGTAGCTTACTCCTACTTTAGCTTGAATTCCACTCTACCGACTCAGTAGTTGCTTGGCGAGTTGAAGACCGCTCCCTTTAATACTAGGAATAGGGTAGTAGGATTGAGCTAGGCATGATAGTATCAATGTTTTATAGAGGGCCTCCACTTGAGGGAAGATGTAGCGCATTCCTTTAATGACTAGTTTGATTCTTATACTTATGAGTCTAACCCAACCACTGTTCTTGTTTCATATCTAGGGGGAGATTAGGATGCTGTCTTTGTATTTACTGAGTTATATACCTACTTGGTTGCTCAAGAATTGACTTAGTTAACTTACTTATTGACTTAGATCAAAGCCAGTAAGAGATTGAGCACCCGAACTCTAAGACCCAATTGCAGCTTACTTTCATTCAAGCAGTGAGTAAGCAATGAGGTTACAATATTCCATGCGTGAGTAACTATGAACGTTAGATTAAATTCTTCAATTGATTTCTTCGTCGGCCAAACTTAGCTTGCTGGTTCCGTTGCTGACTTCTCACTCGCTGCTGACTTCTCACTTGCAGAGCTGTTTGCAACAAATCATTCCACTTGCTTTGCTGCGTTCCTTACGCGCGGATCAATCCTATGATTGAATAAACGATTAAAGTAAATCACCAACTCCTCTCGCATCGCCAATACCCTCAACAAGACTTTAAGACCTATATTAATTACTATAGGAACAAGAGAAGAAGCTACTATAGGAACAAGAGAAGAAGCCAGGGGTGCTTGCTGTACCCGGAGTAGAAACCAGAGAAGAAGCTTTGTTGGCGCTTGTCAGGTCAGAGCAATGATATTCTGTGCGAGGAAGGGAGAGTTCCGTTCGAGAGGAATTCATGATAAGACTTAAGCTTAAGGAGTTCTAAGATCTGATGCTTTAGCAAGAGAATTATTGACTGCCGCGCATTAACTGCCGCGCAACGTTATTGAGTAGTTGGCTTGAAGACCAGATTGAGAGCGGAATCCCGAGTGGAAGTTGAAGTTCAAGATGTATTAATTCTTATAAGACTAGAGTAGTTGCGAGTTGCTTGTCAGGTTGGTTACTTCTTTCTATCATACCTAGCTCATTCTGATGTTTCTGGACTTGGAAGAGTCTGTTTCTGGACTTGGAGGAGGACTTACTTTCCTACTCGCCAACACTCGCACTCCTTCCTTTAAGAATTTAGTGGAAGGTTTCAAGTAATACTAAGTTAGAACAAAAAGGTACCTAAGTCTATAAGAGAGGTTATTGGCTACGCGGCAAGTTATGTTGTCGACTCTTATTGCCAGGAAAGCTGGGGCGGGGTTCAGGAAGCAGGGGCAAGGTTCAGGTCATAATATCTTTACTGGCTCTTGCTTTGAAGCGTGTTGTCAATCCAATCAGTTTCGTGGAATTCGAGTTGTATCTGGAAGCTCTGCGTCGGTTAGGTTAAGTAGACTGCGTGATATAGTTCGCCGTTGTGCTAACATGGCAAACAAGTATTATTCAAACAAGTATTATTATAGTATTGAACAAGCAACGAAGAGTTAACCAGGAACCAGAGAAGATAGAGGATACTGGAAGAAAGTAAGCTACATATGCATCATCGGGAGAAAGAGAAGAAGTAATATAAAGAGAAGAAGCTCCATAAGGAAGGAGCGGGTTCAAGGCAGAAAATAATGAAGTACAGGCTTTGTTGCGAGATAAGATAGAGATGTATAATGTGACCTTGCTTCTATACGAGAGATATTCAATGATGGCTTTAAGCCGAGAATCAATAGTGGAAAGATTGAGTTCTTGTGTTGCTGTAGGATCACAAGACCAGAAAGTGACGTTAGGGTTGAATCGACTCAAGAAGAGAGGCTGTTTCTTGATAAGAAGCCAGAGTCGAATAAAGAGCAGAAGCAATATGTATTATATTTGTAGATGTATTAATTCCAGTGCTAGTGCTCCTGCCTTTAAGAAGAGAGTGGACTTACTTAAACGCGGTATTCCACCTGGCATAACTTTTGCTGTTGGTCCTGTATTGGCACCAATAACTTCCCTTTCATCCCCAACAAAACCCAATAAATATACTTGTGAAACTGGCAATACGGACTTTCTAGACTCGATACTAGAACTAGAGACTTGACTGCCTCACCTGAAGATTAAACAAAAGGGATTACACTCGAAACTCCCCTCCCCTCTCTCATCGCTAACCACTGATTGAATTGAAGATGATACTAAAACGGAACTACTTGCTGCTGACACCCGCACTGCCAACTTGAGTCTCTTATCCTTCTTAGGCTTATCCATCTTCTGCTGGAACTCCATAAGCACCCGAACTTGACTTGAGAACATATGACTAGCGGCCCTGCCTCCCTAGAAACAAGACTTGAGAATGGAATGTGAGTGCTACCTTTGATATATATGTGTTATGCTTGATAGATATGTGTTATGTGTAATTCAATCCATCTTTACTTACGGGGGTAGGGGTGAAGGTAAGCTATGTGTTTACTTGAGCCAGGTATTATAGAAGTCGAAGAGGGCAGTCAATTCGTACTCCTCAGCAAACCCCATTGAAAAACGGATAGTATCATTCTGAGTGTTCTACTAGATATGCTAGATCTTACCTATATACTTAATACCCTGGTGTAGCAGTGAGGGTTAATTCGATACGAGAACTGGAAAGTCCACACTCGATAAAAGAATAAAGGGAACCAGTATCCTTACTTTTCTCTATCTATATTAGAGGAAGAAGCACTATGTGCAAGATAAGATAGATATTCCATTATTACTTTTGAGTGAAAGGAAGCTGTTAGGGCAGAGCCCGTAGTTATAGGTGGAGCAGATCCAGATCCAGATTCATAGTACGGGTAAGGAAAGGGAGTTTGAAGCTGGAATTGGCTTATAGGAGATCATCGGCAGTGAATAAAGTCTACGAGCGAGAGAGAAGAAACAGGATCCGTTTTGTCAACAGGATCGCAAAGAGCGGGAAAGAATGTATAGGTCGAGGCCGAAAGTTTAGTTAGAGTTTAAAGAGAAGTAACTTCAACTTGAGTGGAAAGATCCGTATTTGTAGCAAGAGGAGAGGCGAGGAAGAAAGAGAATCACCAGTTCTCAAGTAAGCATCAAGCGGGCTAGTTCAAGTGTAATCCTATTTAGAAGCAGTTCGAAAGTAGGGTTAAGGCACAGGACAGACTCGGTTAGTAACCTAGTAGATCTAGCATGCATAGCTCCATCCTTGTATTCGAAAGTACACTTTCCTGACCCAGCTTATTCTCTTGTAGTTGAAATGTTCCTTAGGAGAAGAAGAAGGAATGCTTGTGTTCATGGTACTAGAATAGAAATCCAAATGCCAAGAAAGAAAGGAGAGGGTCCGTAAGGAGCCGAAAAGTAAAACAGAATGTATCAAACCATTACTGACCTCGATCTCATCCCTCTCTTGCTCCGCCAAGCTACCCCTTATAGTACTGGTTGGTTGATTGCCTCTCTCCTCTTGCAACAAAGCCTGCCATATTCGCTGCCCTCGACCTCTCTTATTGATGACTAGATTCTGTCCTTCCAGCCTCTACCTATGGCTCTTTTACTAGCTGATTGCCCAAACTCCCTTCGCACTGAGGTTCTCCAACTAACTAACAGGGCTTCCGCTTATTGTGCCCTATAACTATGATTATTGAAACAAGCTGCTTTCTAATCCACCTCGACTCTTGCTGCTCCTTCATTTGATCCAACAAGAACGATTTCCACTCGGTCTTCCACTCTCACCAATCTACTTAAGGGCAGACAGATACTTGACGGCAGCTCGCATCCCTATAAGAATGGAATCTGGATTGTCCGCAACTCGTCCTGTCTTCGTTCCTGTTTTTGGTATTCATGGCAGAGGAAGTCTGGGTACTGAGTGTTTCTAGGGGAAATTTGCTAATAGAAGGCCTCATTGAGATGCATTGGTGAAATGAACTGACTGGATTTCTGTCTTTCGAGGAGCACTGGATGGATTCGATATACCCGATGATTCCCCCTCTTGCTCTCCCGCTCTTAGTAGTATAAGTACCTATTCTTAGTTGCTATATAGGAAAAGTAAAGGTCCTTTTCTCTATAGGCAGAATTCAAGTTAACCATAGGTATCGGAATACTTATCGTCATATGTCATTTATATGGACCAAGACACGGATAGATTTGCTCAAGACGACAAGCCACTCGGGATGCTAAGGAGAAATCTCAGTTATTGTTCCCGAGCACATAGCAAGTATCTCGCCCATCAATAGTTTCATCAATAGTTTCAATCATATGACCAAAAGGCAACTCATCGAGCTGGTACGAGGCAACTCAGTACTCTTTCACCCTCTAACACTGGACTCAAATGCGGGTTCACACAGGACTTGCTCTTTGAACTCTTGTCCGGGTTCTCTATAGGCGCCATCCTTGTTGCCCCTACTCTTGTTCTTGCTAGCCCCAGTTCTTGTTCTAAAGTAAGGTGTAGGCTAACTGTTATCTAATACTATTACTTCATGCGCTCGATCATACCTAATACCTATACCCGTAGCTACTGTTGCTAAGGGCCAAGACGACAAGGAACGTATAATGTTCCGCGTAGGGCCAAGTCACTACTAGACAAGACGACAAGACACTACTAATGTGTCGCGTAGGAGTTCGAGTGTCGCGTCAGTGAACTCGTGACGCGGCAGTGTTGCTATTACGTGTCGCGTCAGTGAACTCGTGACGCGTCAGTCGTTTTGCGTTAGCGAGTTAAGCGGGTAACAATAATTCTTTAGGATTCCCCTTCCTTTGCCAACCTATGATCGACCGACTGTGCTCCTGCCTTTAAGCATCTAGTTTCTTATTTCCTCTTTCAGAAGCCGGGAAAAGGAGTGCCCGAAAAGCAAGCACCTTTATCCCAATTCTCGGCGGAAGCACGAGCAGACATCGAACGATTCATTTCGATTTCTTGTTAAAGTAGAATTCGTCATCAAGCCATCTCATTCTTCGCTGCCCTTACGCGGTCAACGAACTAATACTAATGCTAGGATTTTGAGCAAGCGAATTCTTCAATGAAAGAAGATTACCGAAACCAAAGGGTACTTGTCTGATCAATCACACTGATAGCTTCAATAGCGAACGGAATTGATTTGTGGTTGGTATTTCACCGGTTACTAATCAAGTATACGTATAGTAGGCCTCCTTCGCTACTCAACTAGTGGCTCGGCTTCGTCCTAGAAGGCTCAAGCTTCCGCCTCCCTAGGCTTCATAGGCACCCCCGAGAGTTAGACGGCTCCAAGGCACGCTCAAAGTCTCCAGCTTGTCATTAGCCAACCCTTCCTCTGCTTTCAGTCCTAGGAAATAGGAGTTTCAAAGCTCTTACTTTCCAAAGAATCGGTGGGAATCGAAAGAACTATATTAGTGCTTTATTCCAGTCTTCTCGCTATGCCCCTTGTTAGGAGCAGGAAATAGAAAAAGAGTCTAGTCTGACCTTGCCCTTGCTTGCTTGCTACAACTTTTTTGGCCTTCAACACAAAGAAGGAATCCAACACAGATGGAATGAAACTAACCATTTCCACAGGATCTTAGTCGGGAAGGGCAAACAAACAACAACTATTCCAAAATCACTTCATTTTTATGGTTTACAGGATTGATTGCCTTTGTATATCTTATTTCACTTAGCCTTACACTATTAATTCTCACAGTTTTTACTAAGATTTCACTTTTGATTCATTTTCCATCCACGAAGGAGATTTGCCTTTTGATTTACGAGGTTCAGGAGCGATAACTTCCCCCGGCTCAAAGAAAAAGCTTGATCGGTTCACCCCCAAACCTCAAGCATCGTAGCAGGAGCCTAGGTCAAGGCAAGTACGCAAGAACAGATTCTCAGTTTACTTGAAAAGGCTCTCCGTTTTGTTTCCGTCCAATCTTTCTGTGGTTTGGGATTGAGAGTGAGCCAACCCTAGTACCCGCACTCGTACCCTGGTTCAACAACCCCTTACCCTAAATTGAAGGCCGTTCGAGCCTATACCAATCCCGTAGCGACCGTGGTCACTTTTCATTGAATTGTCTTTATTGTGTGAGTGTTTCATCATCTTGGTGGTTTTGGCTAAATTCTGTTATATTATTTTCTAGCTTCAGCAACTAAAGAGGAGGGCCAGCTCATTATTCGCTGCCCTAGGTTTGGTCTTTCTTTATTAAGGAGCTAATTTCCTGGATGGAAGAATAAAGGAATCGGGCAAGACATAGAAGTCTATTGAAATCACTTAAGAAACACTCCATTTTGAGCCTGCTCACCGGAAGTCACTTCTGTGTTTCTCACCCCACATAGGTTTCGCCTTTTTTCAGTCCTTGAAGCTCTTTTATCCGTGCTTTGCCGATCTCTAGAAAAAGCAGTTCCTTTCTCTGCGGTTCAGGTCTTTCCGAACCAAGCACTTAATTGAAAGCCCATCAAATGGGATTGATGAGAGCGGTAGCCTTTTCCCAGTTGGTCTAGCCAAGCCAAGTAAAGCTTGCAAGCTGCCCTTGAAAGCACATATCCAGCCAAATCAAACAGAAAGCAAATCGTGCTTTCGACGAGAAGATGGAACGGGATAAAAAAGAGTGAAAGTCCCGACTTTCATTAAAGGAATTGAGTACGGGATAACAGGAGCCTCAAGCCAAAAAGGAGAAAGCACGGGAGAACATTCCGTAGTTCTTATAACCTTCTATTAATCTATCAATGGGCTTTACTCCGCCAAAGCAAAGGAAAGACTGGATTACTTTCACTTTCTTCAACAACCAAACTGAAAGCATTGAATTGGGTACATGAAACCAGAGCGAGAAAGTCCCAGGACAGTAGCACTAGCAGGAACAGCCTTTGAAGCTATTTATTTATTAGGGTAGATTCGAATTCAGCAAGCACAGTCCTTCCTATTCTTTCTCCCCTTCCCTTATGAACCGGAAACACATATTCTCGCAGCCAAGCACTGATTTACACCTAAGGCTACATTTCCGAGGAAGGTTTGGGAAGAGGGCAAGAGCTGAAGAAGAGGTCTCTTGAGCCTTCTCTGTCTCTATTATATAGTCCCAGGACAGGAGAAAGAAAGACAGCTGGCACAAAAGCTACAGTAGCGCTAGCAGGAAAAGCACAAGTTGGAGATACACCTGCCACTTAACACTATAGGAGATTTCTTGATGAGCGAAAAGAAGTCCCCCTATTACTAATAGAAGGGATTTGCCAAGAACATTAGAGATTAATATAAGAGTCCCTCTCTTCATTAAGGGAATGAGGAGTCCGGCATAAAAGCCACAATCGAGTAGATTGATAGATTCAGAGTCCCGAGATGAGTTATCTCCTAAGATGTTGTCTTCTTTCTCTCCTCGAAACCGACCCGAGATTACATCAAACAGCAGAAAGCAAGCCATTACAAAGATCCGTTCCTAGCAGCATGTCTTCTTTCCCACCTTATCTCATGGAGAAGGGATCAAAGTCAAGATGGAAAGAGAGAGATCAAAGCGTTTCTTTCTTTATAGACGTGAAGATAGTTTAATGCCATCACATGTATTAGGGAAAGGGCAGTCCTTATAATAAAGCCGCTATAAAGCCGGTTGACCGATAGGGCCAGGAGCTTTAAGCCGCTTTAAGGAGTTTACAAGGTTCAGTAGGTCCTACGATTAATGAACAGGAGTGGAAAGGCTCGAGCCAAGATCATAGGATTGTGAACCCTCTTAGACTCGGTTTTCAGGGGAAGAATGGGATACCTAGATTTGAGACAGGTTTGAGTGCTTTAATTCCCCGCCTCTATTCCCTCCACTCTGACGCCTATCCATTGGTTTTCGCTGCTTACGCTGCTCTCGTGGGAGCCGGTTCCAATCGTTTGGCCAAGTCCCCGTTGCAGTACCACCTGTGCAAGTGGTTGGTCCAGTGTAGGTTGCCAAGTCAATGTTGGCAAGGCATGACGAAGCATCATCCAAATATTCTAATATATACGAAGCATCATTCGAATATGAAGAAAACACGGGAGAAGCATCCAAAGCGGAATGGAATAAGAAGCAACAACTGCCCGGCTGGCTGCGAAAGGATAGTAGACGACAAGGGCGGTTGGCTCCTAGGCCAGGTCAGAGTTTCATTAACCAAGTGTGTGCTTAGGGTAAACTCACTTGATACGGGTTTTTGAACGAGATTTAGCACTCCATTAATGCTTCCGCAGTGATATCATATACTATGGGCACTTACTTCAAACCCCGAATACTTGACTCAATGGGAATTGCTTAGTATAGAGTCTTGCCTGCAAGCGAAGTTCTTCTACGACTTATTATAGAGGCCTCCGAACGTGAACAACACAGGATTGGGAGTAACACGGAATTCTCTTCATTGGGATTGCCTTTCCTTGGGCGGATTCCTCAAAAGGAATGAGAGTCAATAGATTGGATGAAATACTGAGCCAGCCTATAGGTTCAATGTAATTGTTGTAGTTCACCAACCAGAAGTATAGTGAAACACTAGAGGTTTTCCGGCAGTCAACTGAGTGCAATCTGACTTTTGAGTGCAATTCTTTTACTTGACTACTTGAGAGAAAGAGCAACCAAGCAACTGAACAAGAGCGGCCCTGCCGCGACACGAGAACTCCTACGCGGTTTAACTCGCTAACGCAAAAACAACACTGACGCGTAACCCGTTCTCTGCCGCGACACGTTAGTAGTGTCTTGTCTAGTAGTTACTTGTCCGCTAACGCTTTTAACTCGCTAACGCCTTTTAACTCCTAACGCACCACATTATACGTGGCTTGTTCCCGACTGACGCGTAACAAGAACGCACTGACGCGTTACATTAGTAGTAACTTGTCTAGTAGTTACTTGTCTGCTTGTCGGCTTGTCGGCTTGTTTATACGTTCCTTGTCTAGTAGTTCCTTGTCGTCTTGTCGTCTTGTCGGCTTGTCTAGTAGTTACTTGGCCCTACGCGACACATTAGTAGTGTCTTGTCTAGTAGTCACTTGCCTCATAGCAAATGTAGAATCAATGGGCAAGTTACCTAACTGCTTCCCTTTCTTCTTTACCGCCGACACCATACTTTCGAACTTAGTTTGATGGTTCCTTTGCTATCGCTGTGAGACAAGCCCCCACTACCCCCCAAGCCACTCCGCCGCCACTACTTGTTTGAAAAGAGCTAATGGAATCAGTAACTCTATTTCTTACCCTCGAATCAAAGACAGCCGCTGCCCTCTTCAACACCCGCACTGTATTATAGTAATTGATATGACTTGAAACCTGCACTGGATTTCTTTCTTCTATAATTGATAGAACTGAAATGTAGCTGGTTCTTCACCACCCTCGGATCTTAATTCAGGACCTCCTCTCTAGCGCATCCAGTATAACACAACGAATGAAACCACATATTCTTTTCTTCAAGTAGGACTACTCTTTCTTATGAGACCCACTCAGGCAGCTATACCATAGAGAAGAAGACAACTCCCTTCCTTATGATTAGAGAGAAGAAGACCGGTAGTACTGTTTCGAGTAGCAGTAATTATAAGGGCATAAGAATTCCACTACTGCAGAATCATTAGCCTCGGGGGCAACAACAAACAAGGCTCCTGACGCTCTAACCTTAGGACTTGGCAATTGATCGCTCCTATCCCTCTCCTCTGTAAACTAATACTTTATTTCCATCTGAGGCTTCTGATCTTGGGTGTTAGAACCATATTATTCTTAGTGGGATTCCTCTTCTTACTTATGAGTTAGTAAAGTAAGAGCCTAATTCTGGTAGAAAAGAAAGTATACTTAATAGAGTGGATGAGCCGAGCAAGAGTTCAGGAAGTAGAAGTAGCAGCCCTGCCGCACCCCTATAAGAATAGAACTGAAGTCACTACTACTTATAGAGAAAGAGGGCTTGAACACTGGATTGAGACGTATTATGCTTTCTGATTCCACAAGTATAGAGTC